>OU342740.1:83071687-83234477 GCA_910589775.1 Avena eriantha
AACAAACCACATAAGGATCCACCAGTGTCATTGCATGTCTGTTCTTTTCATGAACCACACCTAGTGCCATTGCATGTGTGTTCTTATAAACAAACCACATAAGTCATTGCATGTCTATTCTTTTCATGAAACGCACCCGGTGTCATTGCATGTGTGTTCCTCTAGACAAACCACATAAGGATCCACCGGTGTCATTGCATGTCTGTTCCTCTAAACAAACCACATAAGGATCCACCAGTGTCATTGTATGTCTGTTCTTTTCATGAACCACACCTAGTGTCATTGCTTGTGTGTTCATCTAAACAAACCACATAAGTCATTGCATGTCTGTTCTTTTCATGAACCGCACCCGGTGTCATTGCATGTGTGTTCCTCTAGACAGACCACATAAGGATCCACAGGTGTCATTGCTTGTCTGTTCCTCTAAACAAACCACATAAGGATCCACCAGTGTCATTGGATGTGTGTTCTTCTCATGAACCACACATGGATCCACCGGTGTCATTTTATGTTTGTTCCTCTAAACAAACCACATAAGGATCCACCTGTGTCATTGCATGTCTATTCTTTTCATGAAACACACCCAGTGTCACTGGATGTCAATTCTTTTCATGAACCATGTAGGCTGTTCTGCGGCATGATTGGCCACACTTTCTCTAGATAAACTGGCAACATTGGGCGCTCCCCTGTTGCGAGTGTCTCGTCTCACGAGTTAAGTGGGCCACATCCCAGTGTCACATCCCTATTACTTCTCTTCCTCCCCGTACTTCTCTTCCTTACCCTCGAAGCCACTTTCCCCACTTCACTCCCATCCTGCCGTAGCCGCAAGCCAGCGACGCCTCCATCCCAATCCCCTCTCCAGCAGCCACCCCCTCCCCTCTCACCATGGGTTCAAGGGGAGACAGCAAGGAAACGCGTCGTGACGACAGGGACGGTGATTTCGATGTGAGTCGTCTCATCTCTATTTCTATCATCTGTGGCTAGTTATGTATTTTTTGAGCTAGATCTAATCTGTTTACTCATGCGCGTATGATGTGTTAGGCCAACTAGACGATGTATGACTCCAACTATCATGGTTTAGAGGATGAAGACAGTCCTCTGGTATGTAAACATGGATATGTGCCCGCTAAATTTGTAGCGTTCGAAGGAAAAAACGGAGGCATGAGGTTTCTACGGTGTCAAGGACATCATGCAATGATGCAAGGCGGAAGTTGCGGTGTTGTCAAATGGGTAGATCCAGAGTGGCCCAAATCGATGCAGTAAACGCTAGAAAAACTATGGGAAATGACTGTCGAGTTGAAAGAATCCGTATTCAGCTCACTTCTTGACAGTGTTGAGACAAAGCTATGGGAACCAGTTGACACGACCAAGCATAAGCAAGATCTCAGGTGCTTGCAAGACAAGGTTATCAAAGTCGAGAAGGAGAGGAACGCGGCGTTGGCCCTGAAGGCTAAAGCAGAGCAAGAACTGACTCAAGCAAGGAATATATCTCCACCAGGCCAAAGTCCTGCAGTACACAACTATGAGTATTGACAAGTGCATGAGGAAAAATGCAGAGAAACAATTGAAGCTGTGGAAGGAAGATGCTAAAAGGAAGGAGCAGACAATTCGATCCTTGCTCTCACAGGAAGATGCGCATCGGGCCAAGATTAGGAAGATCAAGGAGATGTGTGATAACTAGTTCTATTTAGCTTAAGCTCCATGCCTTTTTAAGTTGTAATATTTGTACTTGTTGACCTAGCAGTCTGAACTATTGGTCCCGGATTCTAGGGAGGAAAAAAATTGCTCTGACCCTGCATTACTTCTTTTGTCTGACCCCACATTACTTCTTTTGTCTGACCGTCGCTTCGTCGTCCCCCCGTACAAATAGGAGGCGCCATAGCGCGTTGCTTCGTCGTCCATCTCCTCGTCCTCTCCAATCTCAACCGCGCTGCCATGGAGATGCCCGATCTGAACTTGTACGAGGCAGTGATGTTCGCGAACTTCGACATCCTCGCGCCGCCATCCGCGAAGGTGCACCACGGATGGCGCATCAGCTCTACGGGGGTGCCGGTGGCTCCGCTACCTGGCCGAGCCGAGATGGAGAGCGAAATCGCGGTGCGCCGCCGCTAGATGCCCGCGTGGAAGAGGCCGCTGCCCCGGTACGCGGCGGCCATCACGTACTGGCTGGCGCTGTTCAAGACGGAGCAGAAGGCCCAGATTGGCAACCGCATCGTTGACAAGCGCGTGGTGCACCGGGACCTCCGTAACCGACAAGGGTGGGAGAGGTTCTGGTACGTCCCTGGACGGACCAAGTACACCGTCATTGCCGCCGCTCGACGCGAAGAGGTGCTCCGTCTCGCGAATAATGCGGACATCGTGGAGGTTCCGTCCAACAGTGACGAGGAAGCCGGCGGCTCGGAGGACAGTGGCAGCGGAAGTGAAATTGTTGACTAGTGGTTGAATTAATGTACGATGTGAAATCACACCTTTGTTTAGAAGAATTTGTGGTTGAAGTAATGAAATGCCTCGATTTAGATCTCTGTCTCGATTAGTTTGTTGAAGAATTTGTGAGTTAGATCAATTTCTGCCTTGATTTAGATCTCTGTCCCGGATTGGGAACGTGACCGTGGACCAAAGACACCTTTTCTACTAGTGTATTCTGACATTGGTGGTTTGTTTAAACGTAATGTACGTGGATTGTGCCGCATGCAAATGGCACAACCACAATTTATAAAGTGGAAGCACGTACACCCAGTTACTGGAAGTCTGGGAGCTTCGCCAGATGCAGGGGATGTAGGAGCAGAGAGGCGGTGAGATAGACGGGCTCAAGATTAGGCCAGAAAGTGGTACTCATTTCCTCCTCATCTAGGCATTATCGGTGAGAACATTGCTGTTTATGTTGCCACGTCGTTGTGCAGCATCTGAAATAAGTTGCTGCTTCGTGGAGTGTGGCAGCTTAAATAATTTATTTCCGTGCCACTTACATTCCATCGTATTTGGAGACCTCCTGCCCCTCAGCAATTGTGGAACCGGTGGATCCTTGTTTTCAGATAGCAGTGGCACAATCACAATTTCGGATTCAACTACTGACTCGGGAGCTTCCAAACCCTAAGTCATGGTAAATTTTACTCAGAGAACGTGGGTAGATTTTTTCGCCCAGCAACGTGCCACACACAGAGCGATCAAAATTTAAAATAATTACATATATAGGTTCTAGTTCAACACATTACTATGCATATTCATTGCCAGCAGCCTTCTTCCGTAGCCTGGGTGCCAAGCCTTCACGTCCAATGGCCTCTTCATTTCCTGCCTTCTTCCTCTTCCTCAGTGCCAATTTTCTTACCTTCACGTACTCTGCATCGCCGGGACAATGGGCACCAGAATCGTGTCTAGCATCATCTTTCCACTCGTTTTTAATTTCTTCGGGCATCAAAATGACATTTTCCACTCATTTTTTATTTCTTCGGGTAGCAAAATGACTGACCCGACAATCATGTTTCTAACCTTGCGGCCCTTCCTGTCAAAGAAACAAGACTGTTGCATAACTGCCCAATATCTACAGAGTAAATAAAACAAAAATTACAATTTAGCACAAACATGCGAACCCCAAGAGACCTTTTCTTACCAGGAGCTAATTGGGTTCGAGCAACCACCATGTCCAAGAATAGAAGGGCGACTCCCAGTTGCAGCAGCTTCCACATCCAGTACATCACATTTCAGCTCAAACATGGTAGCAGAAGCATACCTTTTCATCAACCCAATTAGCTGACTGTCACATGTTATAGGAACCATGATGCCACGTTCATCCATGAAGCTGAACTTTGCAGTCTGCTTCGTCCATAATTCAACATGATTACGCAGAGCAGCAACCATACCAGATATAGTGCAGATCTGCGCAGGCGCTTCTTCCATCGTGAAACAATGGTGTCCATACCTCTTGCCCTTAGAGTCATACCTATAGAGGACTACCGTAACCAGGTAAGGGGGGTCCGCATAGATCCCACTTGACAGAAAACTGTGGAAAAATTATGTTTGTCAGCGTTGGGCTAACAAACAATTTGAGGTTCAGTAGCCAGCTAGCAGTTGTAACTAGTGAGAATAGCAAAGAGAAGGGTAGATCACCCGCTTGTAGACATAACTTCTTCTTTCTTGATAGTAGGATCTGCCATCCTCCGAGCTGCTCGGCTTGTCGGCGGCGGAGGCGGGCTAGAGCCTCGCAACGGCGGCGGAGGCATGCGCCATTGGAGCTCGGGATCAGTGACTAGGCGCAACAACTTGGCACCGGAAGTCAAATGTCCGAAGGGATCGTCCTGCCTGGAGGGTGGATTCCAACGCCACCGGTGCTAGAGGAAAGCTGGGAATGGATTTGTGAAATTGGTCAACGCATCCAATCCACTTAGCTGCTCCATTTGCCTAAGAGGTTGCCGCGTTGGCGCCCGCGTCATGGACAGATGACCGACATGAGGGTCCCGACCGTCTACTTCACGGGGTAGTTTAACGGAATGTTTGAATTTGGCAGGGGTGACATGAGTTTGCCTCGAAATGGCCCCTCTCAGTAGTTGGTAGCCCAACTTTTCGAAACGCATTAATTTTAGGCAACTTAGGTACCGCCATGCGCTGACCTGCGAACTTTGGTACCGCAGATGAACAACCTCTCCACACGCCTCGAGGGCCCCCTCATGGCGTACTTGTCATCAATCCGACGACAAGCATAGGATTAGGCCGCGCCTAGGAAAGCGTGCTTGTCAAGTTCCTCGAAGCCAATAAAGATATCTTCGCATGGAAGCCATGTGACATGACTAGACTACCTAGGGAACTTGCCGAGCATAGCCTAAATGCATACCCAAACACTAAACCCGACAAATAGTCCTTACGATGTTTCGGTGATGAAAAACAGAAAGAAATAGCTAAGGAACTAGCCTGGCTCGAGTTAGTCGAATTCATAGAAGAGGTCATCCATACTGATTGGTCGGCCAATCCTGTAATGGTCCCTAGAATGGACACCACTGATTTAAGGATGTGTGTTGACTATACTGCCTTGAACAAGGCTTGTCCTAAAGATCTGTTTGCTCTGCCTAGAAACAATCAAGTTATCGACTGGATAGAAGGCTTGGAACTCCTATGTTTTCTCACCGCATATTCCGGATATCATCAAATTCGGCTGAAGGAGTCAGATAAAATAAATACTTCGTTCATCATACCCTTCGGATCCTTCTGTTACATAACGATGCCTTTTGGGCTCAAAAACCGAAGGAGCTACGTACTGGCACACTATGCAGCGTTGCCTCCACGATCAAATCGGACACAATGTACATGCATATGTGGAAGACATAGCTGTGATGTCCAAAAAGATGGAGGCACTAATTTCTGACTTGCAGGAAACATTCAGAAGTCCATGAAAATATAACATAATGCTTAACCCAAGGAAATGTTTCTTTGGAATACTAGCCAGAAAATTATTATGTTTCATTGTGTCTCAAAGAGGCTTAGAAGTAAACCGTGAGAAAATAAAGGATATCCTCAACATTGCCAGGCCAACTAACCTAAAGGATGCACAACAGCTAAATGGCTGCATTGCCACGGTCAGTCGATTCGTAAGCCGACTCGGTGAAATAGCCGCACCATTATACAAGCTCTTGAGAAAGACCAAGAAGTTCGTCTGGACTGATGAAGCTGAAGCTGCACTTCAGGATTTGAAAGCCATACTCTCTTCCACCCCTATTCTTGCAGCACCAGAACCACAGGAACCGATGTTGCTCTACTTAACTACAATAAATAGAGTCATCAGTGTCGTCATGTTGGTGGAACGGCTGGAAGAAAAACAGGAACACTTGGTGCAATGTCTGACTTATTATCTCAGCGAGGTCTTGACTTAATCAAAGAAAAGGTATCCCCATTACCAAAAGTTAGCCTATAGTGTGTTCTTTGCATCTAGAAAGCTACGACACTATTTTCAAGAGCACAAGATTACCATGGTGAGCACATCTCCCATGAGAGACATAATCAACAACAACGATGCCATAGGACGCGTCACTAAGTGGGGTATAGAGCTAGCAGCTTTTAATATTGAGTATAAATCTCGCACATCAATCAAATCCCAGATCCTCGCTGACTTTGTCGCTGATTGGATAGAGACAGTAGAAAACACAAGTCTCATAGAGACGGAAGTTTGGACCTTACACTTTGACGGGTCTAAAGAGCTTGGGGGCTCGGGTGCTGGCATGGTGCTCAAGTCACCCAAGGTGATAAATTGTTCTATGTATTGTAGATTCAACTCACAGCGATAAACAACATTGCTGAATATGAAGCCCTGTTGCATGGAATTCTAATCGAAAAAGACATTGGCATTCGTCGACTAATATGTTACAGAGATTCGGATTTAGTTGCCCAGCAAGTATCCAATATCTGTAATGCAAATAAGCACATGGTAGCATATAGAGCTATCGTGGATGAACTATCTAAATCGTTCGAAGGGTTTGGAGTCCAACACATTCCCCGAACAGAAAATGAGGAAGCATACGCTCTATCACGAATAGGCTCTACACAGAAATATGTCCCGAACGGTGCTTTTTAGGAGCACTTGAGAGTTCCCTCTATCACAGGAGTTGATGAGGAGTATCTGACCCTATCCGACTCACCGCTCATAGCAGTTCTAGCTATAATTCCCAGCTAGAAACAACCCTACCTTGATTTCTTGATAGATAGAAAGTTACTGGAAGACTAAGTTCTGAGCCGAAAGATCATCCGACGAGCAAAATCCTACAAAGTGGTGGGAGGTGATATCTATAAGTGGAGTGTGTCTGGGGTCTTTCAGTGCTGTGTTTCTCCAGAAGAAGGCGTGGAATCCTAAGGGAAATCCACGAAGGCGAATGCGGACATCACACCACAGCTAAATCTTTAGTGGAAAAGGCCTTTAGACACAAATTTGTTTGGCTTATAGCTAAGGCAGATGCCGAACGGCTCGTCAAGACATGCAAAGGCTGCTAGAAATACGCCAAACAAGCCCATGTTCTAGCTGATTAGCTGCAACCAATTCTGATTACATGTCCTTTTGCGGTCTGGGGCTTGACATGGTAAGACCGATACACTCACCTTCTTGTGATGGTGGAAAAATTCACGAAATGGATTTAGGAAAATCCTGTCACAAGTTGTGATGGAGCAACAGCCAAAAAGTTCGTCGAGGATGTGATCATCTGATTCGGATATCCACACAGTATTATTAAAGACAACAGGAGTAACTCTTCCATGGAAGAACTAGTCAAATTATGCAATGAACAAGGGATCTGACTTGATATTGCATCAGTCGCACATCCACAAGACAATGCACAAGTCAAAAGGGCAAATGGTTTGATTCTTCAAGGCCTAAGACCAAGACTCGAATCACCACTACATCATGCTATGGGGCTTGGGCAAACGAATTACCGTCTGTAATATGGAATTTAAGAACCACTCCTAACATGTCAACCAGATATACACCTTTTTTCTTCGTCCATGGTGCATAAGCTGTTCTTTCGAGTGACCTTATTCATACTTCTCCCCGATTCGTGGCGTATGTTGAAGAGTATGCTGAAGTCGCTCAACAAGATGACCTTGATATGCTCGAGGAAGTTCGCATCGTTGATGAGTAGAGATCTACAACCTATCAGCCGAAGTTACGCAAGTATCATAGTTAGAGAGTTAGAAAACGGTCTTTCAGAAAGGGCGACATGGTTCTCTAGCTAGTGCAAAAGAGAGAGCACAAACTTACCCCTATATGGAAAGGGCCCTTTATAGTTAGTCGAGTATTGCACAATGGTTCTTACTACCTAACTAACATGATGCCAGAAAAAAAAGACCTCCTACTAAGAAGATAAAGAGAGCTGGAGGCAATACAAATCTGGAGACATCACTTTTATTCTTAAATTTCTTTCTTTTGTAATCAGATCCACGTACATGTTCAAAGTGAAATAAAGTATTGGTCTCCTCAATGTTTTTTCTGAGATGTTTTTATGTACCATCTAATTTCCAAATGATCATGTCATAGTCGAAAATCCTAGAATACTTGAAAGTACTTTATGCTCATGTTTGTTTTGGTTAGATTTCCGATTCTAAAAATGCTACCTTCGGGTATATGTCTAAATTTTCTAGTTTATATTTGGGTTATTTGTCTGATTGTTGGATGCGTGTATTCTCCTAGTAGTGAATTGTTGGTACTAGAAGCCGGCTTTTATTCCAGGTTTAAACTGGTTTAGTAATTGAGCTACGTTGTTCGGCAAAGTTTCCGTGATGAAGGTTTGTCGGCTCACGAAAGGGACGAGGCAAAAAGCCAGATAAGCGATAAGGATAGACAAAACAAGTCCTTAAGTTTTTTTTGGGCGCAACAATAAAATAATAAAGAACCAAAAGTGCTAAAGAGTAAAGCATAAGTTCTTACAATCTTAGCTCTAGCAAAATAATATTCTACTTATTAAAATTAGATTGTTTTTAGAATGACATGTTGTTTTTTGGGTACATTCTACGATGTAGGTGGAGACACAGGATTTACCGGCTCACTGGAAACATCACCCGTATCACCCCAATATCTTTCCGAGACGAGAACATTAGACTAAGTATGCTCGTCATCTTCAGAAACTTCAGCAATTTCTTCACTAGGGGAGGTGGCACTTCAACGGGCGTGAAGAACGGATCATCATTGTTGGTCAACTAGGCCATGTGGCAGGCATATCTGGCACAAGAATCCCATATATCTGTGATGTTTTGTGTATTGCCATCTTCATCAACAGTCGTCTAACCCTTGGTAACTTGCCATATTTCCATGCTTGGAGGGCTATACTGATTCTTTGGCATCCTATAAAAATCATAAATCTGGATTCCTATCCAACTTTATGCTCGGGGGCTATAGGATATGATATAAAATATAATAAAAAGCGTCAGATTATGACTTACATAATGTTCATGAGTCAATTTGTTGAGGCTCATGTTCACCTCAGAAGAAACCGTCTCAATGAGAGTCAGAGGAATCACTGGTGGTGGCGGGGGCACACCAGCCTTCAACTTCTCATCGCGAAGACATACTTGGTCAAGAAGCTCGACGAGTTTGATGTCCGTGGCTTCTTGCGCCTCCTCCTCCGTGGTGATATTCCGGGTCTCCAAGCAATGGAGAGCCATCTTCTGGATCTCTTTTGCGCTGTTCTGAGTAAGGCCAAGTTTGGAAAAACCCAGATTCTACGGGAGATTCTCCAAAAAGGTCTCAACTAAGGGCTCATTACCCTTTGAGGGTTCACCCTTGTCAAGCCCCGAGTCACTCAGGCTAACGTTGGTCTGCAAACCAAGGTTCATTGGCTCTAGGGAATGAGCTGAAACATCTTCAACATGCGGAGAGGAAGTACCCTCCAATGCTGATGTGGCCTCGGGGTAGGAGTTGGAGGCGGGGCTGTAGGTGAAACCAGAGTCAACTTCTACTGGTGCAAAGTCTTCCCCGGTTTTCCTTTTCCCTTGCCCTTGGCAATTGTTTTAGCCCTAGATGGTAACAGAGTAAGATTGTTGCAATTCAGAAAGAATACACATTAATACTCGAAACCTTGTGAAGAAGTTTACCTCTTTACAACGGGCACTTTCTGTGTGCCCACGGAGCCAGTCGGAGTTTTGTGCTTCCGGATAAGCGCCTCCGGCAGCAGTTCAAGATCTTCATCCTCCTAAGGAACCGGATCCTCAGGCGGATATCGCTCGAGAGGAGTGTCGTAGGATTGATGACAAGTACGCCATGAGGGGATCCTCGAGGCGTGTGGAAGAGAGGGGTGTGAGACGTACGGTGTTCCCGGACGATGAGCACACAAGTTTACCCAGGTTTGAATCCGCCGGCTTTGGACGGATCCTACTCCTGCTAGCAATCCAGTAATACGGCAGAGCCAGAATATGAGTTACAAGGGTTTCGCCTGTGCGAGTTGAGATTGTTGACTATTCTGAGGGTGCTCTAAAGGCTCTCCCTAGGACAACTTATATAGATATCCGACCTAGGGTTTATAGGAGAGATCCATCCGACTATGACTAAGAGTCGATTACAGAGTACATCTTGAACTACAAGTAACACTATGGGCCTATGTCGGTAAGTCTTCTGGGCCTTCCCGTAGCCAGATTGTACTCCGTCTCTTCTCCCTGACTGTCCCGCCCGTGAAGCAAAGATCTAACCCGAAGTGGGCCACCCTGGTTAGTGAGGAACTATGAGGATATCCAGAAAGTATATCCCCAACAGCAGCCCCCGGAAGTCTCCAAAATCCAAAGTCGGATTCATCATCATCTAGCTTGATCTTCGGCTTGCAGAATCTTGAAGGGTTTCTGAAACTTCAAAACAAAAGATACGATCCGAGTCTTAAAAAATAAGTCGGACCTATGAGTGCGTTTATTCGTGCTTCTAGCTCGAAATTCAAACTAAGCCGGAACTTGGTCTCTGACGTAATCTGACAACAGTCATGGTCAAGTCACGTCACTGACAGACATTTCCTATCAGCACGACCGTTGGTGGGTTTGCCTTTCGCGGAACCGAGGCGCCGTTTCAATGCGTGCGTGGAGATCGAGGCGGCGTAATCATCGCACGGAGCTTGCCCCATCCTTTCCACGATGCGTGGCACATTCGCTATAGAGTTTACACGAATCTTGATGCGCCTAGCGGATATAAGTGTTGTGGTTTCTTTCCACCCCTTCTCACCAGTTCTTAGCGCCTTTTCCTTCTCCTCTACACCTCCCACGCACTTAGCGCTCCTCTGCTCCTAGAACAAACCTCCAGCGCTGCCCATCCAAGGTTACCGGCGCACCGGAAAGAATGGCTTCTATATCATCCTCCGGCTTGGCAGCGACAGCAACGGCGGCGGCGACGGCGGTGGCAGAGAAGGAGAGCCACCGTGGGGTTTGGATCCCGTGCGTCCTCGACGTCCCCAAACTCCACGTTGTTGAAGATGAAGGGCTCCTCCACACTGGCGACTGGTGGAGCGGCTTCGGCGAAACCATCCCCAACCCCCACGACGACGAGCGAGTGCACTTCGGCACTCACCTTGACAGACGTCTTTCTTTTCCTCCCTCAAATTTCTTTTCCGAGGTGATAGATCATTATGGTGTTCATCTCCACCATCTCCCCCCGTACTCCATCTTAGAGATGAGTGCGTACGCCTCTTTGTGCGAGGGGTATCTCAACATTAGGCCGAGCCTTACTCTTTTCTGGTACTATTTTCATGTCCGGAGAAATTCCATCAATGCCGGTAATCCTTATATTACCGGTACCATTAGTTTTTCGGTTAGGCGAGAGTGCGTTTATCCCCAGATTATGGCAAGTGAGTTGGTCAAACAATGGCCATCCACCTTTTTCTATCATAAGGATATCCCCGCTCCGAACAAAGATCATGCTTTGCCAGCTTTCGTCGACAGAGCCGCCACACCCCAAGAGTCCTGAGACGAGGTTGCTCCGACTCTCAGTGACGATATGTTTCTCGCCAAGAAACGGATCGAATATCTGATGAAGCACAAGGACCTGAAAGGGTTCGACTTGGTTCAATGCTGGGTGGCACGCCAGATCCAACCCCTTCAACATCATGGAGATCGACTGATGCATTCCATCACGTTGTCGAAGAAGGATTCCCTCCGCATCAACTCCAAGACCTTAAAGCCGAAAGATTATGTATGCCAAGTCAAATGGCTGATAAGGGAGCGGATTGAGAGGAAAATTCTAGAGCTATCCCTGGACATGCATACAGCGGAAAATCCTGTTGTGCTAGTAAACTTCAGCAGTAACTCTTTTTACATGCTCATCTTTATGTTATTTTTGCAATACTGAGATACTTTTCCTTTTCAGCTTGTTGACCTCCTCGAGTCAGAGTTCGCTCCTATCGAGGGATATCCTTCTGAGTTTTCTCAGGATGAGTGTGAATTGGTCCCAATGCCGGATGTCGTTCCTCAGAAACGCAAGGCTCCGACATTAGCCATCGGCACCAAAGAAGTGCCCGTTGTGAAGAGGTAATCTTTCCTCACAAGGTCTTTGTATTTTACTTGTAATTCCTTCTGAGATGTAATGTTTTTTGTTCTATTATCTTCTCAGAGCTAAACAGCTCATCAAGGGCAAGGGGAAGGAAGCTACCTCAAAACCCTTGTGCTAGTCGAAGCTCAAACTAGATTCTCCTGTCGTGGCTCCTCCGACTCCTGGCCATCAGCCTTCTGCAGCGCCGGAGATTATTCCATCTCCGACTGTTGTAGAAGATCTGGCTCAACCATCAGAGCGAGCGACCCTTGAATCACAAACTAATGTCACCATGAGTGACTCAGGTGTTGATAAGGGTGAACCCTCTTCGGGTAATGATCCCTTGGCAAAGACCTTTGCCGAGAATCTCCTGGACAATCCGGGACTTGCCAAACTTGGCTTATCTCGGAAGTATGTGGAGGAGATTCAACGGCTGGCCCGGGAATGCCTGGAGAGGCGGACTCTCTCTGCCGAAGTAGAAGCACTAGAAGAAGAGGATATCAAACACTCTGATCTTCTTGAACAAATTCGTCTTCACGACTAGAAGATAAGGTCCGGCGCGCTACCAACTACGTTGGTGATCCCCCTAACTTTCGCCGAGAAGGTTGCCACTGAGGTGAATACGAGTTTAGACAAACTCATTTGCGAACAATATGTAAGTCGGAATTCCAACTCCCATTTTTCCCTACTTCATATCATATCCTCTAGCCCCCAAGCATGAAGCTGGAAAATTAAATCCGGTTTTATGCTTCCTTAGGATGCCAAAGAATGAACTAGTGTAGCCCCCAATACTCGTGCTGATATTAGTAAAAATATTAGCCCGAGTCTTTAGTAGACTTCTGACTCTGGGTATTCTGACTTACAGAAAGTATATTCCTATAACTAGGATTTGTTGAAGAATGTTTGCAACAAGTGGAAAGAGATCAAAGCTCTCCAGCTTGAATATGCACAGCTGAAGGTTTCCAAGGATGAGGCCGAAGGTAAACATTTCGAAACTCAAACCTTGTCTTTTATTTCATAGTCGAATTTTTGTTGAACTATTGTTCTTGACTTATAGCACTGGTAAAATAGTCCTGTGCTATGATCGAAGAGGCCGATAATCTTAAGACCTTGGTGGTGGAAAACAAAGAAATTCGCCAAGAGCTGGATAAGCTTAAGGCATATCATGAGAAGAGCATTGCTCAAATTCTCGAATCCACCTCCATGGCCACCGAGGAGCGTGATCGCGAGATTACGCTTCAAGATAAGAAAATCTCGGATCTCAACAATGAGTTATTTAGAGAAAAGGACATTTCCGATGCACTTCGGGCTGAACTCCAGAGTCTTCGTGAAGAGAAGGCTAAAGTCGACGATGTCATCTTTGGTATGTTTTCCCTTTTTCTGACTTATATGCATCTTCCGACTCTTTTTTTGGGATTCCGGGTTTTATTTGACTTACCCCTTTGCATTATATGCGCAGGTCCTCTAAACTTGAAGAACTCAACCTTTACCAAACCTCGCACCCGCCGGCTTACCCAAGTCGGTGATTTGCTACATGACTTTCGCCAATCCCTCAAAGATATTGGCGAAGTTCTCAAGGTTCCGGTATGCATAGCATGTCCGGTTTTGAGGTGCGAGACAAGGCCAAGGATAGGCCGCAGCTTGTTCAGGACTGGAACATGTCCTATGCCCGAACCGCAGTGCAAAATGCTCTCACCATGGTTATGGGCCACCATTGAAACATGGAGATCTAGCAAGTAACCAGAGGGTACTACAAGGTGGATGAAGACGGATAGGAGGAAGACATCAAGGCCATTATGGACTCCTGCGCCGGATATGGGTGCCATGTAGATGATTTGACCAGCTACGACACTACCTTCTTCACCCATGTGGACACGTCGCCTCCGCCTTCCGAAGAAACAGCTGAAGTTTCCGACGAGGATCAAACCATATAGGATTTGAACATCTTGGAATGTTATCAAGCCGAGGCCGATGTATCCAGCGAGCCAGCAGATCCTACCTCTCCTCCTGCATCATAGAGTATCAGAAGAACAAATTGTTATTCTGAAAACAATTTGGATCTGTAACTAAGTAATACAATACTTTTGCTAGTGGTAAGTTTTAATTTATCTATTCAGGACTTTTGGCTTTGATATTATGTGCCTGAAATGTTTGCATAAGCACTTGTATTTTTTGTCTGCACTCATCGTCTATCTGGCTTTCGGCCTCGTCCCTTTCGTGAGCCGGCCAACTTTCAGCACGGAAACTTTGCTGAGCAACGGAGCTCAATTACTAAACCATTTTAAACTCGAAAAACAAAGCCAACTTCCAGTACCAACAATTCACTACTCAGAAAATGCCCGCATCCAGCAATCAGACAAATAACCAAAGTATAGACTAGAAAAATTAGATTTATACCCAAAGGTATCAATTTTAGAATTGGAAATCTGAACCAGAACAAACATGAGCATAAAGTACTTTCAAGTATTCTATGATTTTCGAGTGTGACATGATCATTCAGAAATAAGATGGTAAAAACTTCTCAGAACGATTTTGAGGGAACCAAGATTTTATTTGTTATTGAACATGTACACATATATGATTACAAAGAAAAGTAAACTAAGAATAAAAGGGACGTAGCTGAGCAATATTCCATGGTCTGTCTAATTCATCCGGATTTGCACTGCCTCCAGCTCTCTTTCTCTTTTTAGTAGAAGGTCTTTCTTTGACTCCCCGCATATCAGTTAGGTCGTATGAACCATTGTGCAATACTCGACTAACTAAAAATGGCTCTTCCCATATTGGGGTAAGTTTGTGCTTTCTTTGCTGCACAAGCCGGAGAACCAAATCGCCCTTATTGAAAGATCGGTTTCTGACTCTCTGGCTATGATACTTATGTAACTTTTGCTGATAGGCTGTTGATCCCATCTTAGCAACGACGCGAACTTCTTCGACTAAGTCGAGATCATTTTGTCGAGAAATTTCGGCATCCTCTTCAATATACGCGGCCACTCTAGGAGAAGTGTGAATCAAATCACTAGGAAGAACTGCTTCTGCGCCATAGACCAAGAAGAAAGGTGTATATCCGGTTGACTTATTTGGAGTTGTTTGTAAACTCCATATTATAGAAGGTAATTCTTCTGCCCAAGCCCCCACAGCACGTCGTAGTGGTGCTTCGACTCTTGGTTTTAGGCCCTGTAAGATTAAACTAGTTGCTCTTTCGACTTGTCCATTAGCTTGTGGATGTGCAACTGACGCAATGTCAAGCCAGATATTTTGTTCATTGCAGAATTTGGCAAGCTCTCCCACAGAAAAGTTACTCAAATTGTCCGTGATAATGCTATGTGGATAACCGTATCCGATTATAACATCCTCAACAAATCTTCTGGTTGTTGCTCCATCACAACTAGTGACGGGTTTATCCTCAATCCATTTGGTGAATTTATCCACCATCACTAAGAGGTGTGTAAATCCACTTGGAGCCCGTTTAAACGGTCCTACCATGTCAAGCCCCTAGACTGCGAAAGGCCATGTTATAGGTATTGTTCGCAGCTGATCAGTCGGAACGTGAGCTCATTTTGCGTAGTTTTGGTAGCCTTTGCACGTCTTGACTAGCCGTTCGGCATTTGCCTTGGCTGCAAGCCAGAAAAAACCATGTCGGAAAGCTTTTGCCACTAAAGATTTGGCTGCAGTATGGTGACCACACTCGCCTTCATGGATCTCTCGTAAGATTTCCACTCCTTCTTTCAGAGATACACAACACTGAAAGAGCCCAGATGCACTCAGCTTATAGAGCTCACCATTAATTATAGTATAGGCTTTTGCTCGTCAGACGATCTGCCCGCTCAGAACTTCGTCTTCGGGTAATTTTCCGTCTATCAACAAATTAAGATAGGGTCAAGTCTAGCTGGGAATCACAGCCAGAACTGCTACTAAAGGTGAGTCGGATTTGGTCGGATATTCCTCATCTACTCCTTTTATAGAGGGAACTTTGAGGTGCTCTAGAAAAGCGCCATCCGGTACCTTTTTCTGGGCAGAGCCTATTCGAGATAGTGCATCTTCTTCCTCATTTTCTGTTCAAGGGATGTGTTGAACTTCAAACCCTTCAAACAATTTAGATAATTCATCCACGACAGCCTATAAGACGCCATGTGCTTATTTTCCTTACACATATACGACACTTGTTGAGCAACAACATCCGAATCTCCATAACACACTAAACGTTGGATGCCGATGTCCTTAGCAATCCGTATTCCATGCAGTAGTGATTCATATTCGGCAATGTTGTTCATCGCCGTGAAGTGTATCTGCAATACTTAGAAAAGTTTATCACCTTGGGGTGACTTGAGCACCACGCCAGCCCCCGAGCCCCCGAGCGCTTTAGACCCGTCAAAATGCAAGGTCTAGTATTCTGACTCCGACAGGGTCATACTCTCCATTGTCTCTGTCCAATCAGCGACAAAGTCAGCAAGGATTTGGGATTTGATTCTTGTACGAGGTTTGTACTCAATATCGAAAGCTGAGAGCTCTATGCCCCATTTTGGTAACGCGTCCTCTGGCGTCACTATTGTTGATTATATCTCTCATGGGAGCTGTGCTCACCACGGTAATTGGATGTTCCTGAAAATAATGTTGTAACTTACGAGATGCTAAGAACACACCGTAAGCCAGCTTTTGATAATGCGGATACCGCTGTTTTGATTCTGTTAAGACCTCGCTGAGATAGTAAGTCGGACGCTGCACCAAGTGTTCCTGATTTTCCTCCGGTCTCTCCACCACCATGACGATATTGACGACTTTGTTTGTCACAGCAAGATAGAGAAACATCGGTTCCTGTGGTTCTGGTGCTGCAAGGATGGGAGTAGATGAGAGTACTACTTTCAGGTCTTGTAGTGCAGCTTCAGCTTCGTCGGTCCAAAAAAAATTCTTGGTCTTTTTCAGGAGTTTGTATAGTGGTGCAGCTCTTTCACTGAGCCATCTTACAAACTGACTGACTGCAGCAATGCAACCAGTTAGTCTTTGTACGTCCTTCAGGTGAGTCGGCCTGGAAATATTGAGTATAGCCTTGATTTTGTCTCGGTTTAGCTCTATTCCTCTTTGAGACACGATAAAACCTAACAATTTTTTGGCTGGGATTCCAAAGAAGCATTTCTTCGGGTTAAGCATTATGTTGTATTTTCGTACATTGGTGAACGTTTCCTCCAAGTCGGAAATCAGGGTTTCCTTATTTTTGGACATCACCGCAATATCATCCACATATGCATGTACATTGCGTCCGATTTGATCGTGGAGGCAACGCTGCATTGTGCGTTGGTACGTAGCTCCTGCATTTTTTAGCCCAAAGGGTATCGTAACGAAACAGAAGGTTCCGAAGGGGGTTATGAATGATGTTTTGACTTTGTCGGATTGCTTTATCCGGATTTGGTGATAACCGGAATACGCGTCGAGAAAACATAAGAGTTCCAAGCCTGCCGTAGAATCGATAACTTGATCAATCCTAGGCAGAGGAAACAGATGTTTGGGACAAGCCTTGTTCACGGAAGTATAACCAACACACATCCTCAAATTAGTGGTGTCCTTTTTAGGGACCATTATAGGATTGGCTGACCACTCAGTGTGGATGACCTCTTCTATGAATCCGGCTAACTCGAGCCATGCTAGATCCTTAGCTATTGCCTTACGCTTTTCGTCGCCAAAATGTTGTAGGGACAATTTGATGGGTTTAGCGTTCGGGTGTACATTTAAAGAGTGCTCGACAAGTTCCCTAGGTACTCCGGTCATGTCAGATGGCTACCATGCAAATATATCTTGATTTGCTTGGAGGAACTTGACAAGCGCGCTTTCCTATGCACTATCTAGGCCTACGCCTATCTGGGTCACCTTGGAGGGGTCATCATCCTTCAACGACGTCTTCATCATCTCTTCTGATGCCTTGAACTCTGGATTCGGCTTTGTCACCTCCTTCTTTGTCGCGGGCATCTCGGACGGATCTATGGTCTTCTTGATCTCCTGGTACTCCAAGGCATGCAGCACGGCTTTAGCAAAGGCAGCATTTCCATCCTCGCATTCTCGCGCTTTCTTCGGGTCTCCCCTAATGGTGATCACGCCGTTGGGACCTGGAATTTTCGTCATATTGTAAATGTAACATGGACGAGCCATAAAAGCCCATTAAGCCAGACGTCCAAATATAGCATGGTACGCGCTATTGAACGGGACCACTTCGAAGGAAAGTGCTCCCGTCGTGTAGTTCTTTGGAGTTCCAAAGGTAACATCCAACGTGATATCCCCCAAGGAATTTTCTTGTCTTCCTAGGACAACTCCGTGAAAAATCACCGAGCTGTAGTTCAGCTGGGTCTCTGAGATCTTCATCCGGCGTAGTGTTTCGACATACAGAATGTTGATGTTGCTACCGCCGTCCATGAGAGTATCGGAGAAACCATAGCCGTCAATAAGTGGACTGACAACTAAGGCATACTTCCCTCGCCTGTGCAACTTAGGCGGATGATTAGCGCGGTCAAAGGTGATTGCCACTTCTGACCAGTCTAGGAACTAAGGGACAGCCGGAACTGTCGTGTTGATCTCATGTAGAACTGCTTTCTTGACCTTTGCTGGTTGAGATCCGAGGAAGGTGCCGTAAGTGTCTTTCTTTGTCGGGAAATTCTTTTTCCCTTTCGGCTTGGGATTTGAAGCATCGACTTCCTCCATTTCGGAATCATCCTTGGTCTCTTTATCCTTTTCAGGATTCTTCTTTCCCTTCTTCCGCTTAGCTCTATAGCTAGCGGTATCGTCTTTCTTGATGTCGTCATTCAAATGACACTCGGCGTTTGTGTGGGACGAGCCCCCATTAGCATCTAAGTGATGCACACATGGGTTATTGGCAATGTCGGTCCATGAGTAGGTTTTGCCGGGTTGTTGGTCTCCTCTACCTTGGACTCTTGATGTCCCGCGACTGCGTCCATAGCCACCGCCCACGCCCTCCTTGTCCTCTAGACCCGAAAGTAGCAGTGACCACTACCGTTTCCGCGTTGGGCTTTTCTTCCGAGGTGTTCATGCGCTTTTGAGGTTGTTGCTTTGGTTGTTTTGCCGACTGTGGCACAGCAGGGCGTTAAGTAATCCCTCTGCATCATCGTCAGCATCTACATACTTGCTCGCTGTTTCTATCATCTCTCCCAAATCAGTGACCTTGTCACACTTCAAGCGATGATGTAGTAAACCAATTGGGAGTCCTGCAATGAAAGCTCAATCGCAGTTTGGTCATTTACTCCTTCACAGGAGTTCTTGGTGTCAATCCATCGTCCGAGATAATCCCGGCAAGTTTCTCGGACTTTCTGGGTGCAACGCTGTAGGTCTCCTACCGTACAGGACCTTCGATATTCGGAAAGAACGCACTTTGCAAATCATACCAGTTGTGGATGGTGTTCTCCGAAAGTTCATTGAGCCATGATCGTGCCGTCTTCTGCAACATGAGTGGGAGATATCGGGTCGCGACCAGGTTGTTTCCGCCTTTGGCGATACAGCAAGCTTGGAAAAAACCTGGAGCCAAGTATCTGGCCGAGCTATACCGTCGTAGGCTTGAATATGTATTGAGATAGCAAATCCTTCCGGGAATTTTGTAGCTCTTATGCATGGTCTGAAGAATTTTGGGCCCACGTATATATCATCATTTTCATAGTGTCGCGCCACTATGTTGGAGTTAATCCTGTGCCTTGCGTCACTTGGGGATAAAGATCGTCCCGAATGACGGTTGTGGCTGTGGTGCCTTGGAGCCGGACTTCGGCTTCTGCCACCACCTCCTCCACCACGACGCCCTCCTTGGCCTCCTTGGGAGCCGTTGTGATGGCTACTTGGAGGAGAGGGTGGAGCAGTCGGATGGTTTCCGGCTGATCGCCGGCCTCCGTCTGGAGCATCGTTATTTCAGTTCCGCGAAGGATCTTCAGCCGCCTGCCGGCTTGGCTCAGCACGGTGTCTGTCGTTCCTTTGTCCATCAGCCAGACGGCTTGTGTGTCTAGGAGGTGGCATTCTTGGACGGTCCTCCTCCTAACCTTTCTCTTTATCTTCTTCCTTGCGATCATTCGACTCTCGCCGGGGAGAATTCTTCAGATTTAGTGTAGCAATTGCCTCTTGCTCTGCAGCTGGGGCAAGATCACGCCAGTCACGTGTAGCTTTGTGGTGCTGTCCTGAAGATCTGGTTCTTGAGTAGTTGTCTTCCTGATGGTCGGAACAGTGATGCTTTTCTGGAACACGTTGGGGTCTTACGTCATTCCAGGCCAGATCCGTGCGGCATTGGTCAGACTGGGAGACCAGTTTTCTGCTTTTGGAAAGGGCGGCCTTCTGCTGCTCCAGACCCTTGTTGAGTCATTTAATGCCCACTCAAATCTGCTCAGGGCCTAGATTACTTGATAGGATTTCTCGAGCCGCAACAGTGTTTTGCACTGGTGTTGGATACACCCAGTCTACGTTGCTGTTGCGCCGAGGCATCCCTGGTCTCCTCCAAAGAGGACTTTGTGAATCTGCTAGAATTGGTCGTCATGAGTATGATTCTTCCTGGTCTTCTGATGCTGCCGAGAGTTGTACTTCTCCGCAGTTGCCATGCGTTTCTTTTCTTCCTCAAGGTTTTTGGCTTCATTGAGGAGTACTTGGTGACGCGCTTCTAGGGCCTAGGCCCTTTCGTCTAGCTCTTCAGCAGTAAGTTCTGCAGTTGTAGGAATAGGTGTGGTTAATGCAGCAAAGATGAGTTTACGAGCCACTTCAATGATCTCGTGTCCATCCACCGACTCTTCTTTGGGCTCTTCTGGGATCAATGCTCCATCCGAGTCTTCCTCGTATTCCTCGGCAATCACTTCCTCCATTGGAGGATCTTTTGCCGGGGTCTTGTTCTTCTTGTTCTTCTTCTTTGCCTTCTTGGCAGCGCCGGTAGCAAAGACGGCTTTGGGTCCGTTCCCAGAGTCAAGCTCTGATCGGTACTTTCAGACTTCTGGACCTCGGGATTATCTCTGATATCCATGTCATCCTGCACTTTGGGAGAGTTTTCTCCGGATCCTTCATCCATGGCTTCTCCTTCCTCTACAGCTTTGGAGTTATACTCCTCTTCATACTCCACGGAGACCTTTCAGAAATCTGTCGATGTCATCGAGTCATCCAAGGATGCCGGTAAGTCAGTGTTTGTTCCGATCTCCTCTAGCACCGAGTCGGTGTTTTATCCAGCATCGGCAGAGCCGGATCCAGATCCAATGTATCCAATGAAGTGTGACGTGTGGGTCCTAAGGTAGTTGCGGCTTTTCTCGTAGGCTTCCCCGAAGATCCTGATAGTCTCAAGAACTTCATCCACGCTTGCGTCTTGCATCATCATACGCCTCAATGTGTGCCTCAAGAACGGTTGATCTGTTCCGGCGTTGGTAGGAACAGAACCAAGGTTGTTGCTGTGATCCTCCTGGATTTCGACCTCAGCGAGTGAATCGATCTAGGATTCGACCTCGCCAGGGAGATCCACTCCAGATTCGACTTGAACCGCTGGGTCTGCTACAGGCTCGGATTTCTCCACTATCTCCGCAACTGGTGTGGGCTGGGTGGGATTAGGGTTTTCTAAGATCCAGAACTCTACCGCCTCCATGGACAAAGGGGACCCAGAAATTTCTTCTGCCTCTATCATCACCGCTAGGGTGGGTGGGGCAAGTTCAGCGAATCCGATGTATACATCAATCTCACCCAAAGACGTGATGGTGTAGGCAGTCACGGCCTCCCTAGCCGGAATCTAGGTCTCGTATAGAACGATGAGAGGGACATCACTAGCATAGAGGCTGCGACCGACGGTGATAGTCTCGCGGATTCCATTCTTGTCTATTCTGCTCGGAACGCAGATCCGAAACTAACTTGCCCCATGGTGGGCGCCAACTATCGTCAGATTGATGACAAGTACACCATGAGGGGATCCTCGACACGTGTGGACGAGAGGGGTGTGAGACGTACAGTGTTCCGGGAAGGTGAGCACACAAGTTTACCCAGGTTCGAATCCGCCGGCTTTGGACGGATCCTACTCCCGCTAGAAATCCAGTAATACGGCAGAGCCAGAATATGGGTTACAAGGGTTTCGCTTGTGCGAGTTGAGATTGTAGACTATTGTTAGGGTGCCCTAAAGGCTCTCGCTATGACGGCTTATATAGATATCCGGCCTAGGGTTTACAGGAGAGATCCATCCGGTTACGACTAAGAGTCGGTTACAGAGTACATCTTGAACTACAAGTAACACTATGGGCCTATTATGGTAAGTCTTCTTGGCCTTCCCGTAGCCGGATTGGACTCCGTCTCTTCTCCCTGACTGGGTCGCCCGTGAAGCAAAGCTCTAACTCGAATCCGCCGGCTTTGGACGGCCACCTCTTCACTGACTCACTAACTATAACCTTGGGATAGGCTCGTCTTTCCTAAGGTTTAGGCTTAGTGTCCTAGTAATGCAAGTATTACCGATGGTGATGGAATTTCTCTAGGTACCAAAGTAGTACCGAAACAAAACAATACTCAATTTTATTCCGAGATAACCCTCACACAAGGAAGCGTAAGCACTAAGCTCTAGAATCGTGTTTGGGGGGAAGTTGTGGAGTTGAAATCCATTGTGATCTACAACCTCAGAGAAGAACTCTGAGGGGGAAAAACTCAAACCTCTGTCCAGGTGAGTGCTGAAGTGAACCCTCTTGCCAGCGCGAGAAGTGGGGACGACCTTGTCGAAGCCGCTCCGCCAGTCACGGGTGCAGAGGAGACATTCCTTCTCGACGCCGTGCAATTTCTCCTCGTCGAGAATGCAGGAGATCTAGACTCCGCAGAAATTCTCTTGCTCCACTGCCACTTTCATTGTCGCCGTACCAGATGAGGATGTGTCAGCCATTTGGCTGGAGGCGGTGACCTTGGATGGGCGGCACTCTAGAGTTTGGGGGAAGGAAAAGGGATCAAGGGTATGGTGTCGCTTGGAGGAAGAAGATTGCAGAGGCGCTGGTGAGAGAGAATGCGGAAATTTAGACCCCTTATATGCCTCACCTACATCAATATCCGTGTAAACAAACAGTGAAACATGCCACACATCGCACAAAGAACCAGGCAACTTCCTTGAGAACATTACACCTCCTCATTCTCCGTGCGTGCATTAAACGATGCCTCGTTTCTGCCATAAGCAGACCCACCAACGGTTACACTGACAGGAATGTTTGTCAGTGACAAGACTTGACCTTGACTGATGTCAGGTTACATCAGAGACCATGTTCCGTCTTAGTTTGAATTTCCAGCAGGAAAACCGTATGACATACTCATAGGTCTGACTCAATTTGAGACCCGGATCCTACTTTTCTTTTGGAGTTTTAGGAACCATAGAAGACTCTGCAACTAAATAAAGATCAAGCTAGACGATGAAATCCGACTTTGGATCTTGGAGGCTTCCGGGGCTACTATTTGGGATATACTTTTCGGGTATACCCACTATGACTCGCTGACCAGGGTAGCCTACTTCGGGTTAGATATTTTCTTCACAGGCGGCCCAGTCAGGTAGAGAAGATGGAGGTCCATCCGACTACGGGTAGGCCCAGAACACTTACCGACTTAGTCCTGTTTAGTTACTTATAAACCAAGATGTACTTTGTAACTGACTCTGTATCGTAGCCGGATAGGTCTCTCCTATAACCCTAGGTCGAATATCTATATAATTCATCCTAGGGATTAGCCTTTAGGGAACCCCACAATCTAAAACCTTAACTCGCACATGTGAACCACTCATGTAATCTGTACTTCCTACTCTGCCCCATTACTGGATTGATAGAAGGAGTAGGATCCGTCCAAAGCTGGCCGATTCGAACCTAGGTAAAGCTTGTGTGCTCACTGTCCCGGAATATCGTCACCTCACACCCCCTTTCACCACAGGCCTCAAGGACACCCTCTCGGTGTACATGTATTCAATCCAACGACAGATGAACCTCGTGACAATGACGACAATGCCAGCCGAAGAAACAACGACAACTATAATGTCCCAAGCCAGCATACTTGACATCATCAAGAAGATCCAGCCTTGAGCCGACACCACGACGCTTCAGAGGGCGGCTGGCGCTTAGCCGGCAACAACCCACCAGAACCTCATTCCCCACCAGGTAGCGACCATAACAGCTCCTAGGGGGTCCAGGGAGGACACTGGGTCGGAGAAGGCGTTAGAAGAAGCAGAGACCCGATTCGACTGCCCAACAGGAATGACAAACATCTGAGATGGTGTTTGCTGTCACTAAGCAATGCCTAGAACCAGATCAATTAAAACATAGAAGGGCGACGCTACGAGATGAACGACATATACGTGGTCCCAAAATGTTTTGGGCCATGGATCCGCAAAATGGATTTTCCAGATAACTTAGCTATTGTAAGGCACATCCAACCCTACGACGGCGTGGCTCAGCTAGATACTAGGGTTCACGATTTTCTAGGCTTTCTGCATCGCTAAAGGAGGAAACAACTTGGTCGCGGTCCGATATCTCCCACTATGTTGTAGAATACGGCTTGATCATGGATCGATGTACATCCGGAAAACACCATCCACAACTGGTATGACATGCAAAGTACATTCTTTCGAAACTTCGACGGTACCGAGAGGAGGCCCTACACAGTCAGAGACTTGCAGCGTCCAGCAACCCAGAGAAACTTGCTTGGACTATGTCGAATGATGGATCTACATGAAAAACTTATGCAAGGGATTTAAGGACGACACCATGATAGAAGCTTTCACCGCAGGGCTCCCAGTTGGATTGCTACACCGCCAACTCAAGCGTGACAAGGTTACCGACCTAGGGGAGATGATAGAAACGACAAGCAAATATGCTAATGGCGATGGTGATTCAAAGGGCCTGCTAAATGGCCTAGCTGTACCAAACTCATCAAAATAGCCGAAATAATAGCATTCTCAGAAGCGCAAAAACACCTCTAAGGACAAACCCAACCAGGAAAATGCAACTGTCAATGCAACTTTCAAGTCTGGAGGTCGCGGACGGCGCAGAGGCGGCCGGGGACGAGGCTGCGGATCTTCCCAGATCTAGGGCAGGGCGATCAGTATCCTAAGAAGACCTACTCATGGGTCGACATTGCCAATAACCATGTGCATCACCCGGATGGGAAAGGGGGCTCTTCCTAGAAAAATGCTGACTGTCGTTTTAATGATGACATCATGAAAGATGAAGGCACTAGCTCCAGTGCCAAGCAAAGAAAAGGAAAGAAAAATTGTGACAAATACAAGGAGTCTAAGAAAGACTCTGACATGGAAGAGGCAGACACTGCTAACCCTAAGTCGGATGATAATAAGGCTTACCCAACCAAGAAAGACACATACGCTAGCTTCCCCATATATCGGCCCGCTAAAGTCAAAAAGGTAGTTCTCCATGAGCTCAATGCTACCGTTCCGCTTGCCCCCAATATTTGGATTGGTCAGGAGTAAAGATCACCTTTGACCAAAGCGATCATCCTCCTAAGGTTCACATGTGAGGAAAATACGCTCTGGTCATCAATCCACTTATTCACGTCTATGAGTTCTCCAAGACACTCATGGACGATAGCAGCCACATCAACATCCACTACATTGAGACGCCACACCGCATGAAGATATCACAAACCTAGATGAATCCTACACTACAAGAATCTAGGTGGTTAATGACAATCTGATATCATCGCGGATGAGGGCCAAAACATCGTAGATGGCCAGCCGTGATGAATTCTGTGACAAAAAAATAGGTCACGGACGTCACGTCATAATTCAATCCGTGACGTTTTTTTGTCTAAAAACGTCACGGCCCATCTATGACGTTCCTCAAATTTCATCGTGGCAATCTGGACTGGCCCCGCCCAGGCCTGGTCTTTCATGATGTTTGTTTTTCGTCATGAACGATGCCACATGGTGGACGGCACCGCGAACTGCCGTCAGCGATGTTTGCTGACGTCATTGTTCACTGTCTACGCCGTCATCTACTTCCTGACGTTTTTTCCATCACGGCCTGATTGTGCTAGTATCGTTTGCTGACGTCATCCTTTCAATTGCTTATGTCATCCTTCCCATTTCGTCATGCTGGTGGAGACGAATTTCGTTTTTGTCACGGCAATAAGCTGGCCAGCTTACGTGTGGCCGATTTTTAGGGACAAACGTGGACCAATAGGAAGGTAACCGCGGTCCATCTACGGCGCATAGGCATCTATCGGTGATGGAAATATTTTCGTCAACTAAACAAGCATGATGTTTTCATTTACGTTGGAGAAGAGTGCTGGCAACTTTGCTAGATTGCACCGTCCAGATCAAAATGACAGAAATTGCAGGGCGCATGTTTTAGGGGACATAAATAGGTTCACACATAAGTTTCCAACAAAATAAAGAAAAGAGCCTAACAAGCTTTGAATCACACCACCAGTTCACTTACGCAATATAGATAAGAATTGCTGAAGTGATGCATTTATAAGGTCTACGAAGTTCGCAAGTGCTTTCCGTGCTTCATTCTTTGCTTCTATTTCCTTCAGCAATGCTGTAATGTGTCTACTCAGTGCCTCATTCGCTGCTCTCTCAGCCAAAAGTTGTGCTTCAAGGAGAGAGCTGGTTGGTCTTGAAGCATGGATGCTTGCATAAGTGGAAGCAAGGGGTTGATCCTCAATGCCACGTTCTGCAGCAGATGGCGCCACCGTGCTTCCAATGGGTGCATGACAGTTATAGAAGCAAACATTAGAAAAGTAGCAAGAAAATTCCAAGAACATCTTCATGGACAAACAGGGTATTGAATTATACGAAGATGACAAAGATGGACCTGGTATAGCTTCTTCCACACTTCCTGCGCTTCCTTCATGTCTTCTGCCTTGCCATCTGGTCTCTCCGTCTGCAACCCCACAATGGCACTGCACATTATTGCATTCCCTGCTCCCTGAGCCCCGAGTTGCGCTTCAAGGAGAGTCTTGGCTGGTCTTGAAGAATGGATGCTGATGTCCTGCGACAGCGCATAGTGCACCGTGTTGGTGGAAGGAGGTTGTTCAACCTTAGTGATATCTTCTTTACCATTAGGTGCCATCTTGCTTTCCTTGGTTGCCTATTGAGTTTTAGGAATAGAATTAAACTTTAGAAAAATAGCCAGCAAATTACAAATGATCATACTCGTTTCAGAGACAAATATGGCATTGAAATTTTAGAAGATGAGAAAGATGAAAAGTATTCTAGAGGGCTTACTGTTGCTTTTTTCACACTGTGATTGGAGAAGCCCCGGATGTCACAAAAAAAAAGTCACTACGATAAGGTTGTCTATTTCTTGTTTGCCTGTTTATTAGAAAACAACCCTACACAAAGAGAGAGCATAGAGTATAAGAGGCAGTCCTGGTTAAACACAAACAGGGTAAAGTTGAGTAGACAAGACTTAACCTGGTTCCTGGGGTTAGTCCAAGAATCAACAAGCTTGCACCACTCTGCATTGTTCATGTGTTCAATAGGATAAATCCTTGTTACTTAATCCAATGGGAGGGTGTCAAAAAACTACTTCTTCAGGAGATGCCTTTGAATTCTTGCGTGCCTCATTAACTGCTGGTAGCAAGCAACCTGCACATCTGGGTGTGATGCATGCATGACAAACTTTTGCTGAAATAAAATGCATCAGCTTCTGCTTGAACAGTAATGAGAAGAAAAGGGTAGTTGAGTCATAGAACATACGAAAACTCTGTCGTAGAACTCTGCTCTGACATCCGGGCTCTCCTTGTACTCTTTCTAGTTGGGGAAGATAGGCATACGAGTCCTGACTGTTTTTGCACACTCAGTGACGAACTTGGAAGCAATAGTTCTTCCTAGAGGAATGGCAAATAGAAGCTTTCCTCCTTTGGACACATTCTCACGCTGCTTCCCCAAGTTTTTCCCTTCAAGACAATTTGAGGATCATCATGTTTAACAGTATCTTCAGAAGGATGATGGCCAAAATCATCTACAAACATATAATGTGGAGTTAGTGTTCTACCATATAATAAGTGCCATTCGAACAATATAATGTGCTTTCCTTGGGGAGTTGGTTGCTTGCTTGCCTAGGGTAGCTGCCTACTCGTCTTGGACTGCTATCTTCCTGCCATGGAGGCCTGCCATCTCGATTTGGGCTGCTACCTTCTCTCCTCGAGCATCAGGATCTGCAGGACTCTGAGTTTCTTACGAAGAGGTCGTAGCACTTGGTGGACTTGGTGGGCACCGTCGAGAACTTGGAGGTGGAAGTACTTCTGGCAGATTCCCCTTGGACCTGTTATGTCTCGTACTTCCTGTCGAGGCAGCCATGTTAAACAAGACGCGCTTCCGATAAGCTGATCCACCACCAGCAGCCATCCTTGTCATGACAACAGGTTTATTCTTGTATTTCCTCTTCTTAGTCTACACAATTCAAAGGTAGTCAATTCGGGATAATAAAAAATAACAACATACATGGAAAATTAAGTAACCAAATAATTACACAAAAGATGAGTAGGCAAGTAAGGGGACTACCTCTAGCTCATCCCTCCTCCTCTTCAGGATAATAGTCAGATCCAGAGCCTTCATCCTTGCTCTTTTTAGGGGAGAATTCAGTGGGAGATGGATAAACAAGGGGCCTAAGACCAATTTTTTGCATCCGAAAATTGTTTCTCGTGATGGTTTATAGCCATCTTTCTTTTCATGGGATGCAATTGTAGTTCTATCATGAATAAACAACTGTTTATTAAGCTGCAAAAACATAACCTATGTCCTATGGTATTGATTGTTCTATACTGATCATAATGTCCAACAGTCCACTATGAGGAAATTCTACTCTGAATCTCATATCACAAGACTAACGATGAAGCAGCCAAAGCAAAGCAAGAGACAAGACGATGAACAAGCTAGACAATTCACCAATTGGTTGCAGTAATAAGAAGAGTGGGACAATAAAACATAGGAAGGATAAGCAACAATAGTGCAATTAAACAGGAAACATAACCTACTGTACTTATTGTTCTATAGAACACATCATGTGACAGCTCACTATGATCAATTTCTACTATGATCATAAGGCATATGATGAAGCAGCCAAACTAATGGAAAAAGGCAAGATGATGCAACCTTTATCACACATAAACAAATCATAAGCCGAAATAGTATACACGCAGTTAAAGAGGATAATCACAATAAAACATAAGCATGATAAGCAACTATCCTACAAATAAAAAAAATATAACTTATGGTGCTGATTATTCTATAGTAATCATCATGTAATAGAGTCCACTATGAGCAGTTTATACTCTCATCTAAATACATAGGATGAAGCAGCCAACCCAATGGAACAACCAAGATAATGCAAACTTTATCTGTATGTAAACTGATCATAAGTCGAATACTCTGAATCTCACTTGTCAATTGGTTGGCTGGTTGCACTAATAAGCAGGCAAGGACAATTCGGAAGGATACGCATCTTTCATGCAATTAAAATAGGCAATTAAACAAGTCATGACATATGATGTTGATTGTTCAATAGTAATCATCATGTAAAACAGACTACTATGAACAATTTATACTCTGCTCATCAGACATGTCATGAAGCAGTCAAACTCATGCAACAGACAGGATAATGCAACCCTGATCACAAGACTTGTAAAATCACAAGAAATTTCATAGGCAGAACAAATAAGAGAGAATAACTGCAACAAAAAAGGTAAATTGGTGGCATGAATAGGATAATGAACAACATTTCTCAGGCAAAGTAAAAAACATGAGAATCGAGGATGAGCATGTTTCCTTGCCTGCGGGCTGTAGGGACTTTTTAATACCGCGTTTATTGCAGTGACAGGGGGCACATGGCATCGATCTGGATGGCGAGGTAGCATACCTCATCGACGAGGTGGGTGACAAGGTGTACAAGCCTTGTCAGTGTGGTGACGAGCCTTGTCAGTGAGGCGGATCGTGAGCTGGATGGCGAGATGGACGGCGAGCTAGACAGGGAGATGGACGGCAAGCTAGCCGACTTTGCGGGTGAAGTGTACAACGAGGTGGTAGAAAAGGTCAGCCGGCTGTCGGCGAGGTGGATGACCGGCGAGGTCAACGGACGTGGTGGAAAACCGGGACGGTGACAAGGGGCTAGGGTTTGTGCTAGGGTGATGGAGAGGTTACTACTGGAAGGACGGACGAAGATGGTGGAGGGACGGACAACGGCGAGGGGAAAAGGGGAGGATGGCAGCACCGAGGGCGGTGGGGGGATTTGGATCTGTCTCATTTCGGTGAGGGGATAAAAGGGTTTGGAAAAGATTATGTAAATTACCTTTGCGCGAATGCATGGGTTGCGTTGTGCGGGTGGGCTCAAATGTAATTGCAGCTCGAGAAATTTTCGTTTGCATAGAAACTCTCCCGCGCTGGTGCCAAATTTCGCCTGGGCGGGAGGATCTGACCTAGAAATTTGGGGATGGTGTCTTGGCCATCGGATGCACGATGGAGGGTTCAAAAAAATTAACCATATTTTAGAAAGTCTTCACTAAAAAGAGCCTTGGTGAAGAAAACTATAAATTATTGATGAATAAATCTTGAAAAAGAGCAATAATTTGTACTACTAGTTTATATTCTGGCTTGTATAATGATTTCAGGAGAGGTAATTATATTGGATAATATATTCAAATTTATAGATAAGATTCAAAATGTGGTTTATTTTGAACAATGGATTTCTCTAGATTAGGGTTGAACGATGGACTTTTATCCTTATTTTGGTTAGTTTTAGGTCATAATAACACATATGGTATATATCAAATTAGTTTGATCCCAAAGAAGATGCATCACCACACAGACCAAAATACATAGGAAAATTAAAGTAGCTTCCACGTATATCCATGTTAATGACTAGAGTATAGTGGGTATATCAATGTGGTTAGAACACATGCATGACTCTAGGGGCTGGGGATCCATGTGTGTCAAGACTGAAATAAATTAAACATTATCATATAGGAAATAATAAATAACCAGCTCTCAATTCCATGTTGCACATGTTGCACCAGTGTGACATAAACATTAACTTGCATCGCAAAATCCACTGGAGATAGATATCAATGTGTGGTATATATTATTGGAAAAGAACAAATGCAATGATGTGTGGTCATATATCAGTGCGTACCAGGAAAAGAACACACACATCGATCATGCAATGTATCTATGGGATATATCCATGTGTCAAATTAAACCATGCATGGTCATACAGACTAAAACACATAGGAATTAAAGCAACATATTGCATGTTGCACCTGTGTGACATAAGTTGCATCATAGGATCCCCACTAGTGTGTGGTAGATATACCAATTAACAATGTGGTTTTGGAAAAGAGAACACATGCAATTTGGTTATGTATGTGGATCAATGACATCTAGCTACTAGTAGTAGTGTGGATATCAATGTGGTTTAGGAAAAAGAACACATATGCAATAATGACTCTAGGGGTTCCATGTGTACAATCCAGATGCATGGTCACCAAGACCAATATAGTAAAAGCACAGCTGCTTCCACACACATTGCATGCATGTTGCACCAGTGTGACATAAGTTTCATCATCTAGAGTTATATATGTGTGGCATCATGTAGATATGTGTCAAAATGTGGTATATTGTTGGAAAAGGACACACATGAATGCAATATGACTCTAGGAGAGATCCATATATGGTCATAGATACCAAAAACACATAGGTTAAATAAAGGAGAGCTTCCACACATTGCATGCATGCAGTGTGACAGAATTATTATTAGTTGTGCATCATCACATAATCCACTTGAGTAGTATATGAATTCTGTGGTCATGCATATGTGTAGAGATATCATTGTGGTAGGTTTTGGAATAACAATGTACATGCATGCAAATGTGGTCAAATCATCATGGATGTGGATCTATCAATGACTCTGGTGGCCAAATGAATGTGGGTTAGGAAAACAACACATGCATCATGCAATATGACCCCCTATAGGGGAGATATATATATATATATTCCATATTGGTTATAGAGACCAACAACACATAGGAATTAAATAAAGGAGCTTCCACATTTCATGCATGCATGGACCAGTGTGACAGAATTTGTGCATCATCACATAATCCTTAACTATATGCATGTGTCTGGTCATGCATATATATGTAGAGAGATATATATCATCATCTTGTGTTATTTTCTAAAAGAACAATGTACATATATATATATATGCAATGTGTGGTCATGTGATGGGATCAGTGGCTCTAGTGGATATATATATATATATATATATATCAGTGTGTACTGTGTTTGGTATATGCCCTAGAGGCAATCATGTATGATGTTATTACCAATATATTCATAAAGTTATTGTTCATGTGTGAACTACTGATATGTATCATTGAATATGTGATTCGATTGTGGAACTATATATTCATGTTGTTCATACTAATTGTCCTTGGTCGTTGAGGTTGTGCCTGACACACAACTTAGCCTAATGTGAAAGTTGGTTGATGACTCGGTTCCATTTGTCATGGGCATGGAGATGCTGTTCCGACTTACACTGATTCGGCTAAAGAGTTTAGCAAATCGGACTGAACCACAGTTGAGATGCAACGAGCATGTTGTCATTTGTATTCTCAAGCAATGGAATCCTTCGACCTTGGTGATCGCATGGTCCGAGTTGTGGATCGCCAGCTTAGGTCTTATCAAACGCTGTTCCATAAATGGGCAGTTATAAAGGTAGGGTTTGGGTTGGTTGTGTAGCAAGTTGCGTGACGTGGATTACCAAGATGGGATTAGCCCATCTATCATGGAGATATATTCTCTAGGCCCTCTCGTGTGATATGATTCAGAAGCATGGCCATGCGTGACTTGGTTAAGTGTTAACCAAGGAGTCGGACTAAGTGTTATTGTAGTGGATCGTATATCATGGAACGAGGACAGAGAGTCGAGCTATTAAAGGGATGGAAACAACTCACCTATAGCTTGACAAGATATATCATGAGGCAAAGGGACTTGGACGAAAGTCACATTGAGAAAAAAGTTTGTCTTCGGACTTTACGATGCTTGGGAGTTGGCATGTCTTGCTAGAGGCCGCTACAACTATCGACTTGGAGTGGTGACTCGTGTCGTGTCCAGGTGTACGTGAACCTACAGGGTCACAAACTTAAGTGAAAGGAGCCCATGTGGATTAGATCCATGTGGAGACTGGGATACAACCTAGATGGGCCTCAAGCATTGAGCCTATCTAGGAGTGTATATAAGTGGAGTGGCAAGGGATTGTCCCTGACCTAGCCGTCACTTTTTCCACTCCCATTTCAGGCTAGACAGGATCTAGCAGTCCTCTGCCTGGAGCTCCTTCCTGTACGTGTGGATACCGGTAGAGGCATTGCACGTGCGGCGCTAGGGACAAGGAGGTCCATGGGGATCTGGACGTGCTGTATAGGGATCATTCGTCATGGCATCGACTGACGCACTTCATCAATAATCCACACATGCATGTCTAGTGGTAAAACTCGTGTACTATCACCTAAGCTGGATCTTAGGAGTACCGCGTAGGAGAAAAGTTTTTTATCTCTGAGTGGCCCAACGGTGGTATCAGAGCGTTAGCTTCTATTTTTAGGCTCGAGTTCGTCCATATGTGATATGCGGTTGGCGTTAGATTGGATCTAATTGAAGTTTTGGTGGTCGATCTATGAGATAGATCGGTTTTGTGCAAAGTTGATTGGATCAACTGTACTCGAGGAATGGATGATCTGGTTTCCGTGATCTGACTGCTAAGGTCGTGGAACGACATACCCCTACCGGTCGCTTCTGCCATAGGGGTAGACTATGACACGTAAATCCGAATGTGGTGATCAAAGATCAAAGAGTTTGGTCGAATCGGAGTACGGATCTGATTTGGGTAAAATTGTTTCATCCGATGATGAAATCCATGTTTGGAAGGCAGATTTTGGTAAAATTGTCATAGTGCCTTAGATGTTGTTGCGAGTTTCACAATGCCGTAGATATCATATCTATGCATAACTTGTTTTTGCAAGATGATGTTGTGAATGGTATGGCTTATGTGCATGTCATGTGTGTAATCCATACGTGATTTGCGTATCACGGTTTATGCCAGCCGGCTGGAGCCTAGGTGTTGTCATTTTATTGGATAACGACCTGCATATCGGATTCTCTATGTAATTTACTTTACTAGCTAGTGTAGCTGTTTGGAGAACCCAGGTGGTATGCAAGTCGATGTACAAGTCGGCTACATGATGTAAGGCAGCACATGACAAGAGTTGGCACGAGTCGAATTACAAGCTTTGTGGAGATGGAGATTGCCATGAAGAGAGCCATACCATTTCACATTATAATTTCTTTATTTTGCGTTATTGTAATGTGTCTGTTTTACCTCTATTAGATAGTTGGTAGAAAGTAACCGCTCAAAGAAGGTCTAGTCGGTTTCCCTACCAGTGCTGCACCATCACAAGTCGGACATTTTTGGTAGTGGGCTCATAAAATTAAGGTGCTATCAATTCTTTCCGACTAGGTGTGTTCGACTCGGACTCTTACAGCGGAAGCACTCGGTAATCTAGACGGGACTATCACAACGGTTGTGGGACTCGGGGAAACGGTCGGATCGGAGCCAGGGCATGTGATGCCACCCGTCCAATAGGAGTCGTATGAGATGCGATTGACAAGGAGTTGTCTACCTAGATCACTTGATGTCTAGCGGTGATGCTAAAGCTCACTAGTCGGCTTGCTTATTTAGGAACATGAATCACTAAGTAACCATCAGAGGGGTGTTGGTTCTAGTGAGAGCATGAGTATTAAAGTGTTGAATATGCTTGCTCTTTTATGGATACATGTCTTAAGTGTTTTTGCATATTTTTCTGTTGTAGATCAATGGCACCTAGCAGACTCCCTCAGATTTCTAGTTTTGCTTTGCGAACCATCTTAGAGAAAGATAATCTAAATGGAACTAACTTCACCAACTGGTATCGTAATCTGAGAATTGTTCTCAAGAAAGAAAAGAGGAACCATGTCCTAGACAACCCACTTCCAGATGAGCCGAATGAGAATGCGAGTGTCACAGCCACCAATGCCTACCGTAGGACATGTGATGACTCTACGAAGATAAGTTGGCTTATGCTTGCTCACATGGAACCAAACTTGCAGCAGCAATTCAAGAATGTCGAGGCATACGATATGATCAAAAGCATCAAAAGTATGTTCCAACCTCAGGCGAAGACTGAGAGGTATCAAGTCTCTTAGGCTTGGTTGAGATGCAAGCTTAAAGATGGCGATCCACTGAGTCCGCATGTGATCAAGATGGTTGGTTACATGCAGTCTCTAGAAAGGCCGGGCTACCCCATTAGCGAAGAGTTCGCTACGGACATAATTCTGAACTCTCTTCCTAGTGCATATGGTCAGTTCATATTGAACTACCACATGCATGGTATGGATAAGAAGCTCACTGAATTACATGGGATGCTCAAGCAGGCTGAGGCAGATCTCAAGAAAGGTGCTAGTCAAGTGTTGATGGTGCAGAAGAAGGCTAAGTTCAAGAAGATTTCTTGGACTAAGAAGAAGAAAGCAAAGTCAGGAGGTAAGGCCAAGGACCCGGTCCAAAGCGCTTCCTCAGGGACTAAGCCATCTCCTGCAGCCGGATCCACTTTCTTCTATTGCAAGGCAGATGGCCACTAGAAGAGGAATTGCACCAAGTATCTGGCTGATAAAGCCAAGAGTGGAGGTGTGACTTCCTGCTCAAGTATGCTTGTTTGCAATGTTATAGACATTTATCTTGCCAATGCACCTGGTAGTTCTTGGGTATATGATACCGAATCAGTTATTCACATCTGCAACTCGTTGCAGGGACTAGTAAGAACTAGGAGCATGGCAAGAGGTGAGGTTGACATTCAAGTCGGCAACAAAGCGAGAGTTGCTGCATTGGAAGTCTGCATAATGCAACTTCATTTTCCTTCTGGATTCTTAATGGAGCTAAATTATTGTTATTATGTTCTAGTGCTTAGTCGAAACATTATTTCTGCCTCATGTTTGATGAGACAAGGCTATGAGTCGAATATTAAGAATAATGGTTCTTCTTTGTATTTGAATGATATGTTTCACGGCTTTGCGCCCGTCTAGGACGGGTTATTTATTTTGAATCTTGATGGTGAATCTGTCTATAATATAAATGTGAAAAGGTTGAAACCAAATGATCTGAATATGACTTATTTTTTGCATTGTCGGCTTGGTCATATAAGTTGGAAACGCATGAAGAAGCTCCATGATGATGGACTCCTAACTTCGTTCGACTTGGAGTCATTCGAGACATGTGAATCCTGCCTACTCGGTAAGATGACAAAGACACCTTTTGCAAAGAGTTGTGAAAGGGCGTCCAACTTATTGGGACTAATACATAGTGATGTATGTGGCCCGATGATCACGACAGCTAGAGGTGGTTATGAGTACTTTATTACCTTCACTGATGATTTGAGTAGGTATGGATATATCTACTTGATGAAACATAAGTCGGAAGCCTTTGAAAAGTTCAAGGAATTCTAGAATGAGGTACAAAATCAACTCGGCAAGAAAATAAATTTTCTTCGGTCAGACCGAGGAGGCGAATACATGAGCCATGAGTTTGATGACCATCTAAAGAGTTGTGGAATAGTTCCCCAACTCACTCCGCCGGGAACGCCGCAGAGGAACAGTGTGTCGGAAAGGCGGAATCAGACCTTGTTAGACATGGTACAATCTATGATGAGTCGGACAGATCTGCATTTATCATTTTGGGGTTATTGTCTAGAAACTACAGCGTTCACGCTAAACAGAGTACCATCAAAGTCGGTAGAGAAGACACCACATGAGATGTGGACTGGCAAGAAGCCGAGTTTGTCTTTTCTTAAGATTTGGGGGTGTGAAGCTTTTGTCAAGTGACTTCAGTCGGACAAGCTTACAACCAAGTGGGATAAGTATATTTTTGTTGGGTTTCCGAGGGAAAACCTTGGGTTACTACTTCTACAATAGAGAAGAGGGCAAAGTCTTTGTCGCTCGGAATGGTGTCTTCCTTGTGAAAGAGTTTCTCAGTTGGGGAGTCAGTGGGAGCATGGTGCAGCTCAAAGAAATTCGAGAGGTGCCGGCCAGTAGCGAGTCGGTAAAAGCCTTAGAGGTTGATCCGGTCGTGGTACCTGAGCCTGCAACTGCACCGACACTGCAAAGATCGACCAGATTGCAAAGTATTCGTCATGTGTTGTTGTTGGACAGTGATGAGCCGGGAACCTTGTTTGATGCGATGGTGGGATCTGATTCTGAGTTGTGGCTTGGAGCCATGAGATCCGAGTTAAAGTCCATGGATGTAAATCAAGTTTGGAACTTGGTTGATCTGCCAGACGGTGCAAGACCCGTCGAGTGCAAATGGGTCTTTAAGAAGAAAACAGATATGGATGGAAATATTTCTGTCTATAAAAACATGGCTTGTCACGAAGGGGTTCCGATAGGTTCAAGGAGTTGACTACGATGATACTTTCTCTCCTGTGGCGATGCTTAAGTCAGTTCGGATCATGTTAGCTATAGCAGCCTATTTTGACTATGAGATATGGCAGATGGATGTCAAGATGGCTTTCCTTAATGGAAATTTAACCGAGGACGTGTATATGATATAGCCTGAGGGTTTTGTCGATCTGACTAATGCTAACAAGGTATGCAAGCTTCGTAAATCCATTTATGGGTTGAAGCAAGCATCTCGGAGTTAGAATATTCGCTATGATGAGGTAGTCAACTCGTTTGTCTTCATCAAGATTGATCATGATTCTTGTTTATATAAGAAGTTTAGTGGGAGCAAAGTAAACTTTCTGATCTTATATGTGGATGACATATTACTAACTGGAAGTGATGTCCAGATGTTGCAAGAAACCAAAGAATCATTGGAAAAGTGTTTTTCGATGAAAGACTTCGGTAAGGCGACTTACATACTAGGAATCCGGATCTATGGAGATAGATCAAGGCGGCTCATTGGATTGAGTCAGAGTACGTATTTGGAAAAGGTGTTGAAGAGGTTCAACATGGAATCGTAGGGGTTCTTACCAATGTCCCATTGCATGAAACTTAGCAAGACTCGGTGTCCTTCGACAACTGATAAGCGAAGTCGGCTGAGTGCGATTCCGTATGCTTCTGCAGTCAGATCCATCATGTACGCTATGATTTGTAATAGGCCGGATGTTTCCTATGCTCTAAGTGTTGTGATCAGATACCAGGCTGACCCTGGAGAGATCCACTGGGCAGCGGCTAAAAATATCCTTAAATACTTGAGAAGGACTAAGGATATGTTCCTGGTTTATGGAGGTGAGGATGAACTCAGTGTAAGAGGTTACACAGATGCGAGTTATCTCACTGACTTGGATGATTCTCGTTCGCAATCCGGATATATGTTTGTAATATACGGAGGGGTTGTGAGCTGGAAGAGGTCCATGCAAGAGACGGTGTCTGCGTCGACGATAGAGGCTGAGTATATTGCTGCCTCGGAGGCGGCAAAGGAAGCTGTTTCAATGAGGAATTTCCTCATGGATCTTGGTGTGGTTCAAGGCTCGGCCAATCCATTAGACGTGTATTGTGACAACAGTGGTGCTATCGCACAAGCCAAGGAACCTAGACAACACCATAAGAACAAACATATACTCATGCGGTACCACCTGATTCGCCAGTTCATGGATCAAGGTGATATCAAGTAATGCAAGGTACACACGGATGAAAATATTGCGGATCCGTTGACAAAGTCGCTACCACAGCCAAAGCATGAGGCGCACCTGAGAGCTATGGGCATTAGATTCCTAGACATGTGATGTCGGATGATTGACTCTAGTGCAAGTGGGAGACTATTGGGTATATGCCCTAGAGGCAATCATGTACGCTGTTATTCCCAATTTTGTCATAAAGTTATTGTCCATGTGTGAACTACTAATATGTATCATTGAATATGTGATTTGATTGTGGAACTATATATTCATGTTGTTCATACTAATTGTCCTTGGTCGTTGAGGTTGTTCCGGACACACAACTTAGACTAATGTGAAAGTCAGCTGATGACTCGGTTCCACTTGTCATGGGCATGGAGATGCTATTCTGACTTACACTGATTCGACTAAAGAGTTTAGCGAACCAGACTGATCCATAGTTGAGATGCAATGAGCATGTTGTCATTTGTATTCTCAAGCATTGGAATCCTTCAACATGAGGTGATCGCATGATCCGAGTTGTTGATCGCCAACTTAGGTCTTATCAAATGTTGTTCCGTAAATGGGAAGTTATAAAGGTAGGGTTTGGGTTGGTTGTGAAGAAGCTATGTGATGTGGATTACCAAAATGGGATTTGCCCCTCTGTAATGGAGAGATATTCTCTAGGCCCTCTTGTGTGATATGATTCGGAAGCATGGCCATGCATGACTTGGTTAAGTTTTAACTAAGGAGTCGAACTAAGTGTTAGTCCAGTGAATCTTATATCATGGAACGAGAAGAGAGAGTCAAGCTATTTAAGGGATGGCAAAAACTCGCCTATAGCTTGACAAGGTATATCATGAGGCAAAGGGACTTGGACGAAAGTCACATTGAGAAAAAGGTTTGTCTTCTAGCTTTACGACGGTTGGTAGTTGGCACGTCCTGCTAGAGGCTTCTACCAACTATCGACTCGGAGTGGTGAGTTGTGTCGTGCCCAGGTGTACGTGAACCTACAGGTTCACACACTTAAGGGAAAGGAGCCCATGTGGATTAGATCCATGTGGAGATTCGGATATGGCCTAGATGGGCCTCAAGTGTTGAGCCCAACTAGGAGTGTATATAAGTGGAGTGACAAGAGATTGTCCCTGACCTAGCCGTCACTTTCTCCACTCTCATTTCAGGCTAGACAGGATCTAGCAGTCCTCTGCCTAGAGCTCCTTCATGTACGTGTGGATACCGGTAGAGGCGTTGCACGTGCGGCGATGTGGACAAGGAGGTCAGTGGGGATCTGGACGTGTTGTATGGGGATCGTTCGGCATGGCATCGACTGACGCGCTTCATCAACAATCCACATCTACACGTCTAGTGGTAAAACTCATGTCCTATGACCTGAGCTAGATCTTGGGAGTACCGCATAGGGGAAAAGTTTTGTTTATCTCTACGTGGCCCAACATACTGGTTTAGGAAAAGAACACAAATCATGCAATGTCTCTAGGGGAGGATCCATGTGTATTAAACCATGCATGGTCACATGCATAAAGACCAAAACACATAGGAAATCAACATATTGCATGTGGCACCAGTGTGACAGAAGTTACATCACAGAATCCACTAGTGTGTTGTAGATATACGAATTAACAATCTGGTTTTGTAAAAGAGAACACGTGCAATGTGGTCATGTATGTGGATCAATGACATCTAGCTACTAGTAGTAGTGTGGATATCAATGTGGTTTAGGAAAAAGAAGACATATGCAATAATGACTCCAGGGGTCATGTGTACATCCACATGCATGGTCACAAAGACCAATATAGCAAAAGCATAGGTGCTTCCACACACATTGCACGCATGTTGCACTAGTGTGACATAAGTTGCATCATTCAGAGTTATATATGTGTGGTCATCATGTAGACATATGTAAAAATGTGGTATATTGTTGGAAAGAACACACATGAATGCAATCTGGTCATGTCATGTGGATCTATCAACAATAATGCAATATATGCATGGAAAAGAACACACATGCATTCAATATGACTCTAGGACAGATCCATATATGGTCATAGAGACGAAAAACACATAGGTTAAATAAAGGAGAGCTTCCACACATTGCATGCATGCGGTGTGACAGAATTTTTATTAGTTGTGCATCATCACATAATCCACTTGAGTATTATATGCATTGTGTGGTCATGCATATGTGTAGAGATATCATTGTGGTAGGTTTTGGAAGAACAATGTACATACATGCAAATGTGGTCACAGATCATCATGGTGTGGATCTATCAATGACTCTGGTGGCCATATCAATGTGGGTTAGGAAAAAAGAACACATGCATCATGCAATATGACCCCCTATAGGAGATATATATATATTCCATATTGGTCATAGAGACCAACAACACATAGGAATTAAATAAAGGAGTTTCCACATTGCATGCATGCATGCATGGACTAGTGTGACAGAATTTGTGCATAATCACATAATCCTTGAGTATATGCATGTGTCTGGTCATGCATATATATATGTAGAGAGAGATATCATCATCTTGTGTTGTTTTGGAAAAGAACAGTGTACATATATATGGAATGTGTGGTCATGTGATGGGATCAGTGGCTCTAGTGGATATATATATCAGTTTGTACTGGTTTAGGAAAAGAACAGACATCATGCAATGTCTCTAGGGGAAGATCCATGTGTATTAAACCATGCATGGTCACATGCATATAGACAAAAACACATAGGAAAGAAACATATTGCATGTTGCACTAGTGTGACAGAAGTTGCATCACAGAATCCACTAGTGTGTGGTACATATACCAACAATGTGGTTTTGGAAAAGAGAACACATGCAATGTGGTCATGTATGTGGATCAATGGCATCTAGCTAGTGTGGATATCTATGCAATGTGGTGATATACATGCAATGTGTGGTCATGTGATGGGATCAGTGGCTCTAGTGGATATATATCAGTGTGTACTGGTGTAGGAAAAGAACACACACACATCATGCAATGGAGAATGTGTGTGTGGTCATGCATCACACAAAGGAAAAGGTGCATCACAAAATCCACTGAAGTTGCCTAGATGATACCTATCTCAAAGTTTGAGCCCGAGAAGATGTTGGATCATGCGCATGCATATCGATCGATATATGTGAGAGACCATATGCTCACCAGGGGCCTAGATATAATGCCTATCTCAATGCAACATCCCGTCACACTTTTGGTACATATATATCATATAGAAAAACACATACATATGCATGCAAGTTCTTCCAATGCTTAGATCCCAAACTAATCTATACATCCCAAAATATATACTACGTACACAAAATAAACTATAAACTAATATCTAGTTCAAACACATTATTTATCACCACCAATTGTTGTCGTCCTTGACTTGCTTCCCCTTCAACCGCTTACTGTCGCCATGGTTCCAAGGTCCCTGCTCATCCTGATACCACTTTCTGTCCTCCTCGCGCTTCTTCTCCTGGGCTAGCTTGCAACCAGGGCATAGCTCTCTCACAAAAAAACCCGCCTTAACCATCCCATCTTTCATGGTAATGAGCTTACTATACAACTCGTACGCCATGTAGGTGTCTCTGGCTGCAAACTCGAGGGGCACCTAGCTCATTGGCTTCCACTCCAAGTAGTCGTGCTCGAGTTGCTTTAATTTCTCCAGTTTTGCATAGAATTTATTGATGATTTCTGTTGCCAGATCACCCATGCCATCCTTCGCTAGGTATTCTTTGATCTTGTACAGATTTTGGATGTCGATGTGGTACCCATATGGGATTTTTATCAACGCACGAGAAATCATAATTGTGTCATTTGTGATATCCACGCTAGTGAAAGTTATCCCTTTCCTACACAAGAACTCGACCAAAGCCAAACAATGCTTCTCAGTTGGTTTACTCATGTAGTTAGATGGTTTTAGGGATGTAAGGGAACAAGGGATGCACAAGTGGTGATCTTAGATTTAAATTTCACATACCTGCAGAAGTGGTAAATGAGGACCTCCTCATTTATGGCAATTTGCATGACAGCGATCTCTTGTGGAGGATTTTTCGCTTATTTGCAAGGGTGTACTCCAAGTCTATCCCCACAAACTTGTGCTTCTCTTTATCAAGCAATTGCTCATACGTGGCGAGAGTTGTCTCCACTGTCGCTTCATCATTTGTGTACACCACTGTCAAAGTCGTGGTGCCATGGGCAGTGACCAAGTGGATCTCTATTGTGCATTTCTCATCGTCCATGCCTGCAAGGAAATGGGTGAAGGGAAATGCCTGCAAGGAACTGCCTGCGAGAGGAAGAAGAAGATGAATCGACAGTTCCAGAATAGAGAAAGAAGAAGCACCCAGGAAAAACTACAGAGGAATGACCGAGGAAGAGGAAGAAGGAGCTCCTAGGAAAAACTGAAGAGGAAGAAGAAACGTGGTAACTACAGCTTCGGTTCATGAACTCACCGTGGTTATGTGGAGATCGTGGCAGTGCCACTGGTTCAACAACTGGGGCCAGTTCCTGTGAGAATATGGAATTAGTTGTGCATTTTTCTATGCGAGAAATTGAGAGAAATCATTTACAATTTGTCTTTCATAATTAAACATAATGAAGTTCATATAGCCCAAGAGATTTGAACAAAAGGGATTTGATAGTTTAACATACAATAACACAAAAGTTTCTGAGCATGCATTCTTGAAATTTAAATTCTGATGATTTATTCAGAAGTTCTGAGCTACAACCAACATCACAGAGCCAACGCTCTCATGTTCGTCCTCCTCATGCTTCTCGTCGATGTCGTCTTCCGCATCCTCTGTTCCTCTACCAGACCAGTGACCACCTCAATAATTAGCTTGATATAGTGCGTCATCACCTTGACCTGGACGACGAGCAGATCATCAAGGCAAATTCTATTTTTAGTATAGAATTTAGCCTAGGGGTCGGTGAACTCAATGCAATCGCCATATACTTCTGAAATGCGATATCGCCCCAAGATTTCCAGGCCTTTGTTACAATTATTCTTCATGCATACACAATAGAACCCTTTCGTTGGGATTTGGTATTCCCTTGTGCATCTCAAAGGAATTTCCTAAGTAACAAAAATATATAACAGATCTTAGTTAACTGGCTACCATGATAAATTGACAAAATAAGAAGGAAAAGCATAGGAAAAAGAGATTAAAGTAACCATCTGATGATGATCATCATCATCCTGCACCTGGTGCACCAAGAACTAAGGGATCTCAAAGACCTCATATTCATCCAGGTCTCTTACAAACTCCTTGTAGAATGCCCAAGATATGGAATTCATTTCAGAGCAACTGACATTACATGGGTGCTGAAATATGGATTTCTCTAGCGTCACCTTGCAACAGTCTTCGGTCTTATAAAACCCTGATCATGCATATGAAATCGAAGAAGTTTTTTGTGTAAGGAACATACATAATTATGAAACTAGTCATGTGTGCAAGCAAAAAAAATTCAATGCAAAGAAGTCAATACATACACTGGTCTTGATCAACGCGAGGTTTGACAACATTATCAGCATTTGACACTTCAATAATAAAGCACATGTCTACTCAACTGTATGCAAATGTCAGAACATCATTTTATTCAATGTTATAAGCTACATAGAACCCCCTCCAATATGGCCCACACAATGCTACAGACCTCCAAAAATTCCCACCATATAGCACATAGAAGTAGTATTCATCCATTGTTCTGTTTTGATCATCATGGCAGTCACTCCGAGCAAGGATCCAGGTTAGATGTCGACCAAGAGTGAATTGTCGCATACGCTCAGCGAAACAAAAGGAATACCCTGCATAAATTTGTGAAACAGAAAATACCTATAAGATCATGAACATAAAGCAATTTATATGGAAATTTAGAATAAGATATGTTTATGAAAATTGAGAATACTTACAAATCCCTCTACCAAAAAGGGTGATCTCACCCTCATTCTAAAATACATCACATGGTCTGTTTTTCCACTCCCACACTAGGCAGGTTGTTGATGACATGTCACACATTCGTTTTGAGCCATATTCCTTTTTTTTGAACACAAAAATTACAAAAGATCGGGAAAATAAATGATCTGATGTTACTAATATTATCACTAATTACATTGTACTTTATAACGACAACTAGTACTATATATGTGCAGAAATACAACTAGTCTACAGTTCTACATAGATAATCCTGCAAAAATACAACTAATAATGTGCATACTGTACTAATATGCAGTTTTGCATACACATACTGAAGATTGTTATTATCAAAATATCAGCACAAATTGTACCAACAAAAAAATCTGCAGAAATTCAACCCAACAAAATCTACACATCCTAGATTTACTCTAGAGATTCGATGAAGTAATCTTAGAGAAAACTATATGGATTCGAGGAAGCAATCATAGAGAAAATGCTACAGATTCGATGAAGAACAAGTACTATTTATGCAGCTCTGAAAACCCTACAGATTCATCGAGCTACTACTGCTGATGATCTCTGCCGCCAGTTATACTCCGGTGAAGGGGATTCTTATAGCTGATGTAGAGCCTCGCCGCCGGTTATTCCACATAAGATTGCGTCCCTCACTCCGCTATCGTCGCGCCTGTGGATGCTGCAGCTCCCCTGCATTCGCCCAGAAAACGGGTGAGATCAGGTACCACGCCATGCAGCTATATATACGCAAAGGAAGCTCGCCGGAGATTGGAGAATATATAAGTCATGCACCTGCTTTCGGTGAAAGCTCCCCGGAGAGCAACTCTCTGGAGGCAGCGATGGGGTACGCTCTCTCTCTCTCTCTCTCTCTCTCTCTCTCTCTCTAGCTAGCTGCACCTGTCTTGTCCACTCTCTCTCTGTACATGCTGCTACGGTTCTGACAAAATGGAGCGGAAATAAAGTCCGAAGAAATTCAATAAAATGGAAACCTCCAGGTCTCGAACACACAACCAAGAGGACCCTGACCAGTGGACCCACCTACGATGAACCCCACGTGTCAGTTGGACAAGTGAAAATTCTTTCGCTGACTTGTGGGGCACACCTCTTTGCCGCCCACACACTCACCTGAACTCCACCCGGGTTGAAATCAGATCTGGACTCCGATCCACCACACGTGGCGGCGGCTAGGGCACCGCTGCCTTTGCCGGTCCACCACACACGGCGGCGGTATCTCCCCGTCCATTTTGGCGTCCACACTCCAAGGTTGTCCCCTTCCGGCCGATGTCTCCGTGCACCTTGGTAGCTCCCCTTTCGGGCGCCATATCCGTGCTCAACTCGCTCTTCTCCGTGTTTGCCAAGGTAAAAAAATAGTTTGTTTAATTGTTCAACACATGGATATCACTTGGGTTGTTCATCTACATAAAAATCTTCTTAAAAGGATTATTCTTCTCAGAAAATGTGATTAGTTTGTTTAATTGTCCAACAGATTGAGAGGAGTTGCATTTGTTGCATGGTAAAGTAAATAGTTCTGATAAATGACTAGCCTATTCTAAAAATGATATTTGTTGTTTTAATTGTTCAACACATGTATTTGAGTTGGCTTGTTCATTGTAAAGAAAACTATTCTAAAAAATCACTAGCCTGTTCTCAAAGTTTGATTTGTTTATTTAATTATTAACAGATGGATAGGAGTTGGATTGTTCATGGCAGACAGTTTACTAAACCCTACAAAGCTGGCCTACAATAGTTTGTCAGATTTGTCAAGGAGGGATATGGCAAGAATGCTGAGGTTCCATGCCCCTGTCGGAAGTGCCTCAACCGGAGATCGGGACATGTAGGCCTTCTTTGTCACCACTTAGTCATCAGTGGCATGTCGCACATGTATACTCGGTGGATACAGCATGGAGAGCCACTTGATCTTGCTATTATTGAAGATCCACCCAATGGTGGTAACAATGGTGGTCATGCCGGTGACGACAATGACAATATGTATACAAATGATGAAGACGATGATGATGGAGGTCATAGTGTTCCAAATATGTTGCAAGAACTTAAGCACACAGGTAATGCATTAACCGCAGACCAGATTGCTGGTAATGTCCCAACTGACGGTAAACATGAGAAATTGTTTGCAAAGTTGATGGAAGAGGCAAAGCGCAAGCTTTACCCGGGAAGTAAACACTCTAGGCTTGCATTTGTTGTGCAGCTCTTTCTTCACAAGTCATATCACCGGATCACCAACACTACTTTCGATGATTGGATGAAGCTATTTGCTGATGCACTGCCGGATCCCAATACCCTGTCGAGATCATACCGTGAACCAAAAACTTATCTGAAGGAGCTTGGACTTTCCTATGACAACATACACATGTGCAAAAAAAACTGCATGCTCTTCTGGAAGGACAATGACAAGCTGGACAACTGCATTACGTGTGGCTCCTCAAGGTGGAAATATCCGGAAAGAAGGTCGTCGGCTTTCAAAGTGTTGTGTCATTTTCCTTTGGCGCCATGGCTGCAGATATTGTTGTCTTCGAGGAAAACAGTGGAGAACATGAAGTGGCACAAGTTAAGGAGAATGCCTAGAGATGGTATACTTAGTCATCCGGCTGATGGAAGGATTTTGACTGAACATGGGAGGAATTTTTAGCTGATCCTAGAAACATAAGGCTCGGCCTTGCCACCGATGGCTTCAATCCTTATGGAACCATGAGCATGAGCTATAGTATGTGGCATGTATTTGCCCTTTCGTACAACCTTCCACCATGGGATTGTATGGATGCATCAAACTACATGCTTTGCCTTCTAATCCCTGGCAAATCAAGTCCTAGAAAGGCCTTTGATCTCTTTATTGAGCCTCTGCTGGACGATTTACAACAGCTTTGGAAGGGTGCGCGCTCTTACGATGCATTTCAAAATGATTTGTTTGATCTTCGAGCAGCGGTTCTTTGGTGTGCGCATGACTACCTAGCTTGTAGCACTATGTCTAGGCCCAGCTTGTAGCACCATGTCTGCGCATACAACAAAAGGATATTATGCATGCCTGCATTGTGAAAAAAATCCTCTGTCCAAATCCATAAAGAGCAAAATATGCTACATGGGCACCATCGTTTCCTTCCGAAGCGCCACCGCTTGCGGCAAGACACAGAGCTTGTCGGCATTCATGATGACCACTCGAAGCCTGGCAAATTTAGTGCAATTGAGGTACAAGCTGAGCTGGAGAAGGTTAGGCATATTAAACCAGGATCTAGATGTGATCATGGGAGCAAAAAGAGGAAGCGAACAGATCCTTCACTAAATTGGAACCGGTGGCTTGGTTTCTAGGACTTGCCTTACTGGGCATCGTTGAAACTTCGGCACAATCTCAACGTGATGCAAGTAGAGAAAAACATTTGCGACAACTTGATTGGCACACTACTTGAACTTGCCGGGAAGAATAAGGACACCTTGAAGGCTAGGCATGATTGTGAAGCCCTATGCATTAGGCGAGATCTACATGTGCAACCCACAGACATAGAGAAGGACCTTCTCTGTCCACATGCACTGTATTACCTAAATAAGCAGTAGAAGATTGGTTTCTGTCAATATCTGTGGGACTGCACTTTTCCTGATGGGTTTTGTTCAAACATGGCCAAATGTGTCAGCGTTCCTACATGTAAGATCACATGACTTAAAACCCATGACTGCCACATCCTGTTGCAGGGAATATTGGTTGCTAGCATGCGAGGGTATTTGCATCCCAATATCCACACGACACTTGGAGAGTTGGGAAGAACTTTCAGGAAATTGTGTAGTAAAAACTTGAAACTGTCGGTGTTGGAAAGGCTCAAAGATGAAATCCCAGTAATTCTGTGCAAACTTGAACACATCTTTACGCCAGCATTTTTTGATGTGATGGTCCACCTGGCTGTGCATATACCTGATGAGGCAATGCTCAGAGGCCCTGTGAACTATGGGTGGATGTATCAAATAAAGAGGTTGTTGTCTACTCTGAAGACATATGTCAGGAACATGTCACGTCTAGAAGGTTCAGTGGCAGAGGCCTACATGGCTGCCGAGTGCGTGACTTTTTTCGCTAGATACCTTGATGATATTGTGACAAGATTCAATTGACCAGCGAGAAATGTAGGTGACCAACATGAATCAGCTTGTGATGTGCTTGGCCATGGTGTGAATTTGATTGGAGGAAGCCATGTCACCTGCTATGGAGGAAGTGATGATACTGATTTGACCCTCCAAAGGGAGCTACACAGGATGACTTGGTATGTTCTAAACAACTGCGAGGAGGTTAAGCCATATATCATGTATGTTCTGACCTCCCATACTTATGAATCCAATATGTCCATACACCTAAAGATTTTAATTCTGAGTTAGTCACTGGATTACAGTCTTCGCCGAGAATAGTTGGTGAATGATGGGATGCCCAATGTGGAAAGAAGGCTTGAGCAGGGATTTCAAAGATGGTTCAAGGACCATGTTAGTTTCCTTTTGCATTTATCTCTGCCCTTTATATATAGCATTTCAATGCATGATTTGACCTTATTGTATTTCTACTGCGGTACATACGGATCATGAAAAAGTCATAGGAGAATCCAGAAGTTGTGGATGAAGAGCTTTTTGCATTGGGTGTGGCCCAGACTTCCGAGTAACAACATATTCAGCTTGTATTGTGGATGGTGTTCGGTTCCTCACCGCTGATCGTGGCAAGTGTAAGAAAACACAAAACTGTGGAGTAATGTCTGAAGGTTGTCACTTGGATAAGGATATCCATTTTTATGGTGTCCTTAAGGATATGAAGGTGATGTATATTAACTGATTTGGAACACCAACGATCAGTTGTGTTATTCCAGTGCGATTGGTATCAGCTTGAGGGCCGCAAGGATACTGATATGGTGTATGATAAACTCTTCCGGAGTGTCAACATTACCAATTTTTGGTACAAAGATGACAGTTGCATCTTGGCGACCCAGGCTACAAAAGTGTTCTACATGACAGACACAGCCAAGGGAAAAAACGGGCGGGTGGTTCAACAAATAGTTCAAATACATAAGTTTGATGTTGCTGAAGGAGAGGAGGAGGAGGAGGAGGAGGTGGTGCATACTGATGTAGCATACCAACAGTTTGTGGGCTATCACAATGAGTCTGTATTTGAGGCTCTGCCTTTTAGGAAACGTCGACCCTCTGTCAACGGAGGCCGCATCATAGATGTTTCAGTGTTCGATCGTATCAGAGGCAAAAGGAAAGCTATTGATGAAGGAGGAAGTTGAAAGTGAGCCTGAAGTAGACGACACCATTGAGGAGTACTACAGTGGCAAAGAAGATGAAGTACAAGATGATACATACGAAGAGTAGTTCCAGCTTATGGTGGTGGAGTGTTGGATGATTTGTGTTGCATGCTTGAACTGATGGATGTGTGCATGCGTGTGTTGAACTGATGAGCATGTGTGCATGCTTTGTGGTGCATGCTTTAACTAATGGTTGTGTGCATGCCTGTGTTGCATGTTTTGTGTTCAACTAATGGTTGTGTGCATGCCTTTGAACTGATCAATATGATTGTACTTTAGTTCATGGAATTAATAGTTATTCATTTGGAAAATTAGCCACAACATTGTGTTGTTATTCTGTCTGTCCAACTTGGATGAACAAAAGCTCTTTTTCTGGTAGAAAAATTGTGCTGTTATTCAGTTCACGTGGGACCCATTCGTCAGCCTACCATACGATGCCACTGTGAACCAAAACCGCTCACGCATGGGACCCACCTGTCATAGAAGGTAGAAAAAAACCCTCTCCCCTCCATGCCACTCCCAAATCCCACACCACTTCCCCCAAATCGGCGCTAGAGAAAACCCTCTCCCCTCCCCGTGGACGACCAAATCCCAGCAATAACGGTGGCACCGGAGGCGACAAATTGACGTGTAACTGCTCCTCAACCTAGCGCCCTTTCACCGCGTCAACTCTTCGTTAACCGGATGGCGATGTGGTCGCCTCCTCGTTCTAGTTTGACGCATCACCTCCTTGTTCTAGGACACCATGTCGATGTTGCTGTTTAATTTGTTCTAGTTCGATGCGGCTCCTCCTTGTTCTATGGAAGCGCGTATGTACTCACAATCTAGTGCTCCCCGCGTCGACGTTGCTTCTTTCGGCAAGTCTCAATGTAGTTCACTAGAAGCGCCCTTTAGTTTACTCACTGAATTTGATTCTCGTAATAATTTACTAATTAGAATTGTATTCTAACTTAATTCTTGTATTTACTCTTTGGGGTAGGTACGATGAAGGCCAGGGAGATACATGAGCAGGTTCTAAAATTGATGCTACTAGCACTACTACTGTATATGGCATAAACACTAAATATTCTAATTAGTGAAATGTCTAATTTAGGCTACGAAGGATGTTGTCGTCATCGATGTCTCATCTGATGATGATGTGAAGAAACCTGCTGCTGTAGTTTTTCGCAAGATGAAAGCTAAGATAGCAAGGCGAAGAGCTAAAGCTTATATGAAAAGATTTAGAGTAGTCGAGAAATCGAGGATCCATATTCCTAGAGGTGTGGCATTATGTACATGTTTTGCTACATTTATATATATGCAGATACAGATTATTACTTTCTAATATTTTCTTTCTAGGTCCAAGTATGATGGGGTTTGAGGAATTCGGTGAGCACTGCATGTTTGGAAACAATTTGGAATTGACTTCTGAGCAAGTTGCTTCCCTCAAACTGTTAGTTAAATGACACAAGCCATATATACCATACTATGTGTGCAAGATGAAGAAGTCAAATGTCATCTATGGGGAAGGCCAAAATGGTTAAAATTTCACATTTCAATAGTTAAATTTTGTTATGCACAGTGAACTCTAGCCAACAACTAATATTATTCTTCTCCTACAGTACTTTTCAGTTAGCTACAGGTGTGCACACCTCAACCGCTATCTCCCAAAGGTGTTACCACTCACATGCTCCTACAAGACCACTTTTGAGCATGTTAACCTCTTCCAAGACATGAATGATGCTGCCCAGATGACAAGAGGCTGGTCTAATGTTCTCGAACTCGCTGGAATAAGGGAGGGGAATGTGTGTATCTTCACCTTTTTAAATGAGGGGCTACATGACTTCATGGGTTGTGTTAATGTTCTGTAGTGAGGCCAAAAAGTATCTTCTTGTTTATGCTGTGGTGTTGGATGAACCATTAACGTAATATGTTGTCAATGAACTTGTAGTGGTAAGGAACTCGTTGTCAAGCAGGTGCTCTACATGCTAAGTAATATTATCTCCATATGCTATGTATATATTTTGGTTCATTATGTTCGTGTTGTTGCTTTCTTGTGATTGAGAGCTAGTATGTAATATACAGAATAAAGTTGTAGATCAGCATAAAACCAATAGACGGATGCATTGGTTGCAAGTTAGTTCTGCAAAAGATTAGTTGATGGTTCGATTCCATCTACCTGCACGAAATTTTTTTCTGTTATTTAATTCCTATCAAACGCACTGACAGCTGGGGCTGGCGGAAAACATCACGAAGCTGCGTCGAACCCAGCACTACCATGAGATACACTACGTACGTAACATCAACACCGACCTGACAAGTGGGGTTGAAGCACGAAGGAGATGGTCGATGCGGAAAACAATTGTCGAATATGTGCCGTGACGAAATCCACGTCGAATTTTGCACGAGACAAAATGGAAAACTAGGCTTTAGGGCCTAGGATAAAATCTGTGACGAATTTGCCACGACGAAAACAAGGAACGTCATGGATAACCGGGATGGAGAGGCTTGGAGCTTGTTACAACGAAAAGTTCTAGAACGTCAGGAATCCATGACATTTTTAGGTCGTGTCATAAAAAAATGTCACGGATCGTCCAGATTCTTGTAGTGCTAGTATGTGGTTTTCCACGACATTTTCCCTTGGAGACTGGCGAACTCTCTGGGTGAGATCACTCTTGAAGTCACTTTCGTTACACCGAATAACTATCGGACCGAACCACTGTCTTTTGAAGTGGTGTCGTTCAAGAGCGCATACCAGGCCATCTTTTGGCATCTAGCCTCTTGGCAGTTCATGGCTCGCCCCTGGTCCATCTACAAGATGATGAAACTTTCGGGTCCTCGCGACGTCATCATTATCCGGGGAAATCCGGAAAAAACACGAGAGTGCAAAAAAGGAAGTGCGCCTTCACCGAAGACGTGTTTCAGGCCAAGGAGTACCAGGAGATCAAGAAGAACACCTAGCTGTCCAAGATGCCAACTACAAAGAAGGAGGTGCTGAAGACAACTCTAGAGTTCAAGGCATCGAAAGAGAAAAAGACAATGCTGCGGAAGGATGATGATCCCTCCAAGGTGACACAGATGGGTGTAGGCTTATGTGACGCATAGGAAAGCGCGGTCATCGAGTTCCTTAAAGCTAATAAAGAAATCTTCTCATGGAAACCTTCTGACATGATTGAAGTACCTAGCAAACTTGCTGAGCACTCTCTTAAATGTGTACATTGATGCTAGACCCGTCAAACTGTCCTTATGATGTTTCGGCAATGAAAAGCGTAAAGCTAAAGCCAAAGAATTAGCTTGGCTAGAACTAGCCAGATTTATTTAAGAAGTCATTCACACTGAGTGGGCGACTAACCTAGTAATGGTCCCTAAAAAAGACACTATTGATTAAAGGATATGCATTGATTACACGACCTTGAATAAGGCTTGTCACAAAGATCTGTTCACTTTTCGTAGAATCGATGAAGTTATCGACTCAACAACATGCTCATAACTCCTATTCTTTTCAGTACATATTGTGGCATCACCAAATATGCATGAAGGTGTCGGATAAACTGAAAACTTCATTTATCACACTTTTTCGATCCTTCTGCTATGTAACGATGCCTTTTCGTCTAAAAACGCAGGATCTACATAACAACACACTATGCAACGTTGCCTCCATGACCAAATTAGACGCAATGTACATGCATACGTGGACAACATAGCGGTAATGTCGAAAAATAAGGAAACATTAATTTCTGACTTGGAGGAAATGTTCTCTAATCTTCAAAAGTACAACATAATGCTTGACCCAAAAAAATGCTTCTTCGGGATCCCAGATGGAAAATTGTTAGGTTTCATTGTGTCTCAAAGAGGCATAGAAGTGAACTGGGACAAAATAAAGGCTATACGCAACATAACTAGGACTACTCTCCTATAGGACATACAATGGCTTACTAGGTAAATAGAAGAAGTGAGTCAGTTTGTCACGCGACTTGGAGAAAGAGCCGCACCATTGTACAAGCTATTGAAGAAAACCGACAAATTTGTCTGGACTAGAGAAGGTGAATCTGACCTCCAAGACCCTAAAGTAGTACTCTCATACGCCCCTATCCTTGCATTAGTAGAGCCTCAGGACCCCATGTTGCTTTACATTGCTACGACCAACAAAGTCGTCATCATCGTCACAATGGTGGAACAAAATGAAGAAAAGCGAGAAGACTTGGTGTAGTGTCTGACTTAGTATGTTAGTGAGGTCCTAATAGAGTCAAAACAACGATATCCACACTTTCAAAGGCATACCTATGGCATATTCTTTGCCGCTGGAAATCTAAAACATTATTTTCAAGAGAACAAGCTAAGTGTGGTGAGCACTACTGCCATGATGGATATAATCAACAACAACGACGTCAAGGGACATGTCGCCAAGTGGGGAATTGAGCTAGTAGTTTTTGACATTCAGTACAAGCGACGAACAACAATCAAATCGTAAATCCTTGCTGATTTTGTCGCTGACTGGACAGAGACGGCAGAAAATACTAGCACCCTAGATTCGAAATACTAGAACCTCCATTTCGATGGGTCAAAAGTACTCGAGGGCTAGTGTGGTTCTCAAATCACCCGAAGGAGATAAGATGTTCTATGTGTTACATGTTCACTTCACGAGAACCAATAATATTACCGAATACAAAGCATTGTTGCATGGATTTCGGATCTCTAAACACATTGACATTCGTTGAATCATGTTCTACGGAGACTTAGATTTAGTTTCTCAACAAGTATCAGATCACTATAGGGCAAACGAGTACATGGATTCATATCGAGCTATCGTGGATGAATTATCTAAATCGTTCAAAGGGTTTGAGGTTCAACACATCCCTAGAGCAGAAAATGAGGAAGCAGATGCATTATCAAGATTATGCTCTTCGTGGAAACAAGTCCCGGATGACGCTTTTCTAGAGCACTTAAAAGTTCCCTCTATCACAGGAGTTGATGAGGAGTATCCGACCAAATCCAGCTCACCATGCATCGCAGTGCTAGCTATTAATCCCAGTTGGACACAACCCTACATTGATTTGCTGGTAGATGGAAAATTACTCGAAGATGAGGTTCTGAGCCAGTAGATCATTTGAAGCGTAAAAGCCTATATGATAATCAATGGTGAGCTCTATAAGCCAAGTATGTATGGGGTTTTTCAGCGCTTTGTTTCTCTAGAAGATGGAGTGGAAATACTAAGGGAAATCCATGATGGTGAATGCAGCCATCATGCCGCAGCCAGATCCTTAGTGGCAGAAGCTTATCGACACGGATTGTTTTGGCTTACAGCTAAGGCAGAAGTTGAGAAACTGGTCAGGACATGCAAAAGCTACCAACATATGCCAAATAAGCCCATGTTCTGGATGATCAGCTACAAACAATTCTGATTACATGGACCTTTTTGGGTTGGGAGCTTGACATGGTAGGACCGTTCTGAAGGGGTTCCGTGGAAGAAAACAAAAAAAATCCCATGGTGGAACACACCTAGCCAGGATCTATCTTGGAGTAAAGTTGTAATAGAGGAGGTTTCGGTGACATACCCTTGTACACCGAAAGCGGTACATTCTAAGAGGAATCTTGTTGATGTAATCGTTATCGTAGCCGACCTCAAGATCACGAATCTCCTCGCAAGTACCCCTAGTCCTAGAATGAACAACCTTAGTGCCACTAATGATAGCACCTCCGAGGTTTCGCACATGTATAGTGTAGGATGAGGACTTCTGACCCCTAATCCGTACTGGGTTCACGGAAATAGATCTTCACCTTGGAACCCTTGTAGCACCCCCTTGCGCTATGACGAAGTCCTCCCATTGGACGCAGAACCCCAACAGGGAGCTGCGGTTGCAAGAGAGAAAGAGAGATTTATTCTCTATAAAATTTCCTTAGAGAAATATTGGTGTGTCTTTATTCCCACCCCATGCCCCTCTTTATATAGTGGAAAAGGGAAGACACCCTTCCCTAAAGTCCCGGGGTGGGACTAATAGACAAAATGAAAAGGAGAAGAGGTAGTGCAGTTGGCTGGGCCTCCTACATGGCAACTAGCAGAAGCGGCCAATGGGCCAGCTCGCATCCCAGTGCTACCCCACACGCGCAATCGCGTGGGTTATTGTTGTGGCCCGCTAGTCCCTGCTAGCGGTAGCCCTCCTGCGTCACCGCCTTCGCACGCTCCCTCCTAGGTGGGTCGGAAACCAATGGCACGCTAGGTTGTTGCTTGTTCTCTGGTGTGGCTTCCCTTCTGGGTTGTTTCCCTCCGGGCATTCAGCCCAGTTGTTGAAGTTTCCCCATAATAAAATATTTAAAATATCTACTAATATATGAATTCATTTTCAACACATGATTTGTCTGAGATCTGATCACCAGTATCCAATACCTTGTTCAATGTCATTTTTGACAAATGCAGTTTTACTCATTCCATGATATTCCATCCCCGTGACCTAGTCACATATTGTGCTACATTTATGGATGTAAGCTCACTGAGTGGGCCTAGTGTATCTGCCTGTCATGCATGTGAACAAATCCCAATCTTGATGCATAGGCCTCAACTATTCATCTAGAATACCTAACATACACATTTATAGCCACCTACTTACGGACATGACTTTTCATGCAGTCAAAGCAGCCTCGAGAGATAGAGATTAATATGCTCTCATGGGTAAAGGAGAAGGTATTACACTTTTAATATTGCAATGATAAATATGTGAATTGATCTTGTTGCAATAAATAAAAATTAGGGTAATGTTCACCATATCATTCACCAATGATGTGACTCCAACGTCAGTCGGTATAAATGCACCATGATCAAGAAACCTTGATTATTAGCTGCCCAATGGACTAGTATAACTATAGGATAATAGGGACTCTGGTTGTTTTATATCACACGTGTATCAATGTTCCCGCTTGATATAGTTATAGCATGATACAACATTATTATGAATTAATGATGTATGATAATAAACACCATTTATTATTTGCCTCTAGGGAATATCTCATTCATTCTCCCACATGCACTAGAGTACAAATAATTCAGTTGCATTGTTACTAATCATGAAAACACATCACATGTGTTTTCCTTGATCATGCCTTCTTATGGAGAACCTTTTCTGTCTATGATCTGTTTTACTAGATCCTCATGTTCTTTGCAAATCAAAAATGTTACCTAATTTGAAATTTACATTATTATCATGTAATGTGCTGAAGTTTGTTTTGGCGATAGAGTGGTAATTTTTTAGAGTATTTTCCATGACGGTTGATCAGTCACATGGAACTTTCCCTATTTGTCATGTATGTTCGAGCAAACACACCTAGCGAAAGTCTAACTTATTTTAAGCCATAACAATTTCACTAGATATTTGTCAAATAGCGGTATACTTCCATTTCTATGTAGATTCTAACCGAGATTGCAATTTAATTGCAATTCTCTTGTCCAACCCTACTCTTCATAGTTTAGGGGCAAGCTTAACTCTAGTCTAGTGGTTTACTCAAAACAAGAACTCTTTCTTTTTAACCACAGACTATGGGTCTCATTATATCGAGTATATACAATGTGGAATACTCTGTGACCAAGGCACAGTGGATGTTACACATACCCTTTTAACCACTACAGTCTATGGCGAGTTCCAATGCAATGTTTCTTTCTAGTTTCACAATTAATAATTGTTTCTACCTTGTGCTATTTAGAACTCTTTCAGAACCTAAACTACACATTCTGAACTCTTTTAGAATATATTTCCTAAAACATTTCGATAGTAATGTTCATCAAACATATCAATCTATATTAATAGATTTCCAGTGTTTAATGTTGCATTCAAGTTTCATTCATCAAATATTCTATATATGATTGTTGTTATGCTCCCACTCAAAATGTCATCTCATATGAGATCAATATGTCCTCTCAACTGCTACTCATAACTTGTCACACATATTATGACTAGTAAGCTACTCAGCTCCCACTCAACTTTATCAAAATACAAGACTTCTCAACATTGTGGCAAATTCCAAAATATTTGATCATATATCAACTCTAGAATTATCACTACGAGACATCTAGCATTTGTCTGATTTACAAAGCTGCATGTTGTATTAGTCACAATATTCCCTTAAATCTTGGATTTAGAGATCACACAGTTTCGACAAACATATGATGTTGATCCAACTGTCTTAACTACTGGATTTTGTGATTCTTAATCATAATTTTTATTTAGTTCCATCATGCTTATTTGTAGTTCATAGGTATGTCTAATTTAATGACAAGTGAATCAATATAACTCTACAGCAAAAAAATACACTATTGAATCCTACTTTTCTGAGTAAAAGCATCTATTGAAATTTCATGACCCTCATCATTGGTTTCTCCTTTTAATTTACATAGTTAGGTTTCTAGAACAAATTCCATTGTGCCACTCTAATAATTCGAAGGTAATGTCTAATACCCTAGTTTAGAATTTCACTCCGTCCACTGACACTTTCATGAGAAGACTCTCTCTAGAAATACCACAACAGGCAATACAAGCATTGGCTTTAGTATGGAAATCATATTCACAATTTATTGAGAATACTCTACAAATCATGTTTATTCAGCATGACTTCGATTCTATTGAAGTCTATAGAAACTCAAACTTCCCATAGAATCTATGTTGTTCTCTCCATGAATTGTTGGATGTTGTTAGAAAAAGATTATATTCAGACAATAAGTATCTAATATTGTATGATCACGAGGTAAAGACATATCAATACACTTTGATGTGTCCCAACTTTGTATTATACGAAACAATTTCATTAGTCTTAATGCCGTAAATTTACCTTTGAATACTTAGTCATTTTTATCAATTCTCTAAGACTTTGGTATTCAATATTCAACTTTATTCTGAATTGTTTTGACCCTTGTGGTTTTCTTGTAAATCCTTTATTTACTTTGATTCACCACTATATCAACCATCTTGCTGAATTTGATCATCACATGATTTTCAACAATCCATACACAATTGTTTTACTAGAGTGCGAAATTTTAGTCACTTTCTCTAAATGAGAAGAAGTATTGCTTGTGAGTCCAAAGGTGAAATATCTAAGGGCTTTCATTTCATCATTTATGAACATCACAATTAATACTTAGCATGACTTAAACTACAATGCTATTCGAGAATAAGTTAACATTTAAACTTTGGGAATCTTTATCGGCATTCTGTTATAAATGATTCTTTATCAAGATGAATAACCAGGAATAATCCATTCATAATCAAGAAGTGACCATAAAATATTTTATTCATAAGATCATCACAACGGTCTTGTTATAGACTTTTTGAATAACTATCCTGCTAAAAGCAAGCCCTATTAATAAGGTCCTCACACTTTCTATGATTACAAAATTTATTCAAAACTATTAACCCAAATGATAAATGTAAGAGGGAGTGTGTTCATCCATCATCAAATGGCTTGAATGTTTTTAATGCGCGATCATAGACTCTTTAGGAAGATATCATGCAGACTATCCTGTTGTCATGAACATGAAAACAAGTATCACTATACTTGATAAACTACAACAAGTCTTTGCATGAAACATTTATAACATTTTTGTATCAAATTTACTTTCATAATCATCATCCGATGAATTAACATACTCCACCAGATACTTCAAGTCATTCATGAACATCTGCAAGGTAGAATATTTGTAACACCCTCGAATCGGCCATGTGCAAGTTTTAGCGATTTCCGCCAAACCCGCATAGAAATGATTCAAACATGCCCACCAGGCACTTGCGTGCGGGTCGAAAACAAAGTAATATCATTACACAATAGTCCATGATGGAACCCACAGAAACATATATATATATATATATAAAACAATGACTCTACGAGTTAAGAATACAAATATACAGATAAAGATCCAAATCACCTTGAAAATGGTACAACATCCGAGTACGGATAAGATGCAAATTGGGCTAAGAGACATGGAGAATAACAAATGGCATCCATAATTCTGCCCAGGCCAAGCCGGAAGGGTAACCCTTCTAACAACATCGAACTTAAACCTGTCAAAAAAAGGAGGTACCACAAAGGGAAAAGGAAAAATGGAGGGTCAGTACTAAGGCTAGTACACGGGGAGTCTACAATTCGGCGGCTCTCTCCTACATAGGTATGTCAGACTGAAGTGACAGTGAAGCATGCACTAAACAACCTATAGAGACTCGATACAACTGTCGGCTATAAGAGAGGGATACGAAATACCTATTCAGAACCACCTAATACTAACACCAAACATACCCATCCTAATATTTCCCCCTTGAGACCCAACAAGGAAGTCATTCCGAGGAAACTCACATAGTTGGCAGCTTTATTCATTCATTCCATGGTGGTTGTCCAACTTACTAGTCATATCAGATACAAGTCATATTATAATAGCAATTATTTACTTATTTTTGTCTACGATCGAGAAACTGTGCTGCAAGTCATCCATAACCGCGGACACAACTTTTCATAAAGATTTAACCCTACAAGGGTGCACCAAAGTATCCACACGCACTTCAAACCTTTTTTTCAGATCCGACTATGAGCAAGATCTTGAACATACACCCAACGGTATGTGATGGGGCTTCGCACACGATATTTCCCATACCCAAAGCAAGTACATGGGGGCCACCCCACTAACCCACCCACAACGAAGTTGAGCGTCTCCGAGATAGACCCATGGTTTGTGTCGACGATTGTAAATGACTGGGAACCCGAAAGTATGACTAGGCTTGTCGATACAGCGAAAACGTATCACAAGTCCTAAACAATACATGCGCTCCACGTGCAATCGTAAATAAAGAAGTCAAGCATGGCATAAGTACATGATAGTAATAAAGCCCCAAACTACTTTGTGGCCCCCAGCACAGTACTTTGAAATTAGGTAGTTAGGCGATGGGGTGCCCACACACCCACCTGTGGTTAGCATGCTCGATCTCGGAACAGGTGTCAAGAACTCGGGTCCTAGGTGGACACAAGTGGGCGGTTAAAAACCAAATATGGACTATCACCCACCGGTGCCTCTGCATTATATGTATTTCTAGCATTTTAGTTAACAAGTTATAATGAAAACCATGATCATCTCGACCATTAAGTATGTGCCAACCTTCCATCAATGGTGGAATGACAATAACGCGAAGAAGCACTTGAGCAAGCAACTACGACTCACAAAGCCGATTGTCTATCAAACAACAGGCAATAGGATGTGTCCAAGGCAATATAAAGGCTGCAAGGAACATAAATGGTGCACAAATAGGGTGTCGGGTGGGATCTCGCCAAAATCCCACCTTTAGTTCATTTGGCAAAATCTAGTTCAATTTTTTGCTCAAGTTTTACACTAGATTTTGAGAAATGAACTACAAGTGGGATTTAGGCGGGATCCCACTTGACACCCTATGCAAACAGAAACTAAAACATCGCAACACGGGTAGCAATAGATCAACATGAGGAAGTAAAGACTATAAATACAAAAAAGGTAGAATGGGGGATAATGCTCGCCTGGGAAACACTATCGAAGATACTTATCCGAAGAACTTGTCGATACTCGCATCAACTCAACGGCCTAATTTGCGAAGAACCAAAGGACTAACAGAAACACCGGATGCACTATTCAATACTACGACAAAAGATCGACATGTTCATGATATGATGCATGACATGGCGAAGATGCGATGCAATTAGGCAATATTAAGCAGAACCGGGGTCCCGGCGGTTAATTATAAGGTTCATGTTATTTAGGTACCCCATAATTTAAATGTTGGCTTAAGAAGGTAAAAGATGGCATCTGTTCACTACACAAATTTAAATGAAGCCAATATAAGGCTAGAAAATCCCGCATATAGTCTCCATATTTAATTATGAGGTGAATTAGCATAATTCCCCAAACCCACGTGATATAATGCAATCATGTACAATTTAATATGCAGCAAGTATATGTTATATATTATAAAAATAGGGGTCTCAGAAAGGGATCACACATCAAGGTCCGAAGATCTTGGGGTTCAAGGTTTGACGGGGCTCGGGATTCTGATCCAGGGTCTCGGGGTTCGACAAGGTTCGGTCTCGGCAAGATCGGTCTTCGAACTCCGGGAATTGGATCTTCGGATTCGGGAAGGAGAACTCAGGGCCTTCGGGGTCGCGATGTCTTCAGGTCCACTCTTCAATTCCAGTGTCGAGTTCGGATCCTTGAAGAAGATCTTGTCGTACTAGCATCTTTGGTTCATGCTAGTGTGCTTGGGGACCCGACTTTGGTGGTCCGTGTCGAAATTGAATGGGCGTCGGTGGTTCTTCGGAAGACCTTGGAGGCGACACGATGTCATTGTGGGGGTTGCGGATCACCTCGGTGCATTGTCCTTAGATCGGTCTCATTAGCTCCATCTAGACGACAACGCGTATATCTCGTTGTGGGCCTTGGTAATATCACGAACACACGCGCAAGTAGGCGAACTCGCAGGTAATCCAACGCTTTCAGCGGCGGAGCTTGTACTTGGCGCCGGGACATGTCGACGGCTAGCACAACAGCTGGTGGTGGAGATGGAGGAAACGGGCCGCTATGAGGTAGCAGGGTGCTAGTGCGAGCGGCTAGGGGCTCGAGTAAGGGCGGCCAGAGCAGAGGAGGACGGCTTCGTGATGTGGAGGGGCGGTCACTGGAGAGGGGCTCGCGGGGCTCACAAGGTCTTTGTGCTCACAGGGTTGACAGGATGGAGAACCACGCTGGAGCGGCACCAACGAGGTCGCGCCTGGTGGCGGAGGAGAGTGAGCTCAAGAGGGAGAAGGTGAGCTCGCTCACGGAGCTCTCGGGAGGCGGCCGTTGAGGAGGAGCGGGACGCCGGGAGGCCAAGCACGGGTTCGAGGGTGAGGCCAGTGCGAGGTGGTGGCGATTTACAGGGAGCGCCGGTGTCTTGAACGGCCGGGACACAGAGCTTGGTGACGGGGACTCCTGGGTGGCGGCGGAGATCAGAGGAGGTGCAGCGAGGAACTCGCGCATTGACGGGCTTGGGGTCGAGCAGGTCCTTTCTGCTGGCCGACGAGGAGCTCGGGCGGTTCACCGTGGGGTTGGGGTGGATCGAGAGGGCGACCACTATGGGGGTTGGTGGGGGAAGGAGAGATGGAAGGAGACAGGGTCGGTGGGGAAATGGGATGGGGATCGTGGTTGCTGTGTGGGGCGTCTATGTTGGGCCAGAGGATGGGGCAGGTGAGAAGCGTGTCGTGTGGGGCTTCTACGCATGGTGCGGCACACAGGAACATGCAGCGAGCAGCGACGCAGGCCGACATGTGAGTGGTGCAGCGCACGGGGTGGGCCAGGGTGCAAGCGGGTAGGTAGAATGTGTTGCGACTACGCCGCGGGGTTGTGTGTGCTGCGGGTGGGATGGTGGCGTCTGGGTAGCTAGGGTTTTAGGGTTAACAGGGTAGTAGGCTGGCTGGCTGGGCCTTTGGGCCTGGCCGGCTTCCTCCCCCGTTTAATAAAATATTTTAATATAAACGATTATAGTATTATTTTAGAAGATATTTATAATTAGTTTTTAGACATCACAAAATATCCAGAAGCCTAGGGTTTTATGATTTGACATAAAAGAGGGTTTGATGGGGAAAACAAACTAGGGCTTTTAGCAAAATAGTTTTAGACAAACAGAGATATCCGGAAACACTAGAGTTTTATCATTTGAAATAAAGAGGAAGATAAAAAGAGAACAAAGATAGGCTTTTAGAAAATGTAGGCATACAAATGCAGGATGACATGATGATGCTCAAATGCAATGTGGCAGGATGATACGAGCATGTGGTCATGATGATGCACAAAATAAAAACAACATGCGGGTTTCTAGTAGTGGTTTTATCCGGGGTGCTACAATTCGACATCACAAACAATGGATCTCACACTCGAGATCCGCCTCATGGTACGGGGAGGAAGGTTGATTGTAGGACTCTTCTCGCTTCATGTAGATCCTCGCGACACAACTAACAAAGACTCTTGCTCCATCTAGAAATCGGCGACACCACCAACAAGGGTCGCTGCTCACGTTCATTGAGGGAACACTCCGGAGAAACAAAGGACGAAGGTAGAGGTCTCAAAATATAAGGCCACCTCTAACTTCCATGGAAGGAGAAAGTCACATGGATCCACCAGTTCGATGTACAAGAGTGAATAGTAAGATCCGGGTAGGGTGATCAGTCAATCCCGTTCCGAAACTATAACTCTGTGCATGAGTAGGAAAATCGTGCAACATAACTCTTGAAATTAGACTGAAGATCTCGACAAGCGTTGTACGGAGAATAAAGGAGTGATGCAGGCTCTTCATAGATAATGTCATCGTGTTTGGGACCACCGGAAGAGACCAAAGAAATGATATGAAAAGACACAATGATTAGGTTTTGCGATGGTTCCATTGGCATGAACAACACATGCTCAAGATATAATCCAACTTCACCAATGCTCATCCTTCTCATATGTTTTTCAATGATTCGAATATCCGTCAAGGTGCAGATACCGATAAAGAGTTCAAGGACAAAAAGATAGGATGGAGGGTTCAACAAACGAGATGCAGATTTGATGATTGTACCACCACCATTATAAAAGGAAGGAGGCGAAACCCTGAAGGTACGATGAAAACCCAACCACGAGAAAACCTGGACTCAAAGAAAAGGTAAGAGAGAAAATTCAAAACACGTAAAGGTAAGAGGGGAATAGCACAGAGGTAAGGAGTAAAATCAGACCTAATCAGATCTATCCAACTGATTTTGCAAAATAGTTTTGACACCCTACATCGGCCGTTAGCTAGGTCATCCTACATGCTGGACCAGTGGGGTATCACAACTTTTGGTCTCTGATACCACTTTGTAACACCCACGAATTGGCCCTATGCAAGTTTCAGCGATTCCCACCAAACCCGCATAGAAACGATTCAAACATGCCCACCAGGCACTTGCGTGCGGGTGGAAAACAAAGTAATATAATTACACAATAGTCCACGATGGAACCCACAAAAACATATATATATTTGCAACAATGACTCAACGAGTCAAGAATAAAAATATACAGATAAAAATCCAAATCACCTTGAAAACGGTACAACATCCGAGTACGGATAAGATGAAAATTGGGCTAAGAGCCCTGGAGAATAACCAATGGCGTCCATAAGCCTGCCTAGGCCAAGCCGGAAGGGTAACCGTGCTAATGATGTCAAACTTAAAACTGTCAAAAAAAGGGGGTGCTGACAATGGGGAAAGGAAAAAGGGAGAGGTCAGTACTGAGGCCAGTACACGGCGACTCTAGAATTCGTCGGCTCTCGCCTACATAGGTATGGTGGACTGAAGCGACAACGAAGCATGCACTAAACAACCTATAGAGACTCGATACAACTATCGACTATCAGAGAGGGATAAGAAAGTCCTATTTGGAACCACTTGATACTAACACCAAACATACCCATCATGATATTTTCACCTCGAGACCCAACGAGGAAGTCATTCCGAGGAAACTCACACAGTCGACAGTTTTATTCATTCATTACATGGTGGTTCTCCAACTTACTAGTCATATCAGATACAAGTCATATTAGAATAGTAATTCTTTACTTATAGTTTTCTATGATCGAGAAAATGTGCTCCAAGTTGTCCATAACCGTGGACACGGCTTTTCGAAAAGATTTAACCCTGCAGGGGCGCACCAAAGTATGCACAGGTACTTCAACCCTTTTGTTAGATCCGAATATGAGCAAGATCCTGAACATACACCCAAGAGTATGCGATGTGGCTTCGGACACGATGTTTCCCAAACCCAAAGCAAGTACATGGGGGCCACCCCACTAAGCTACCCGCAACAAAGTTGATCGGCTCCGAGACGGACCCAGGGTTTGTGTCGACAACTGTAAACGACTGGGAACCCGAAAGTGTGGCTAGTCTTGTCAATACAACGAAAATGTGTCACAAGTCCTAAACAGTACTGGCGCTCCTCACACAATTGTAAATAAAGCAATAAATCATGGCATAAGTACAGGATAGTAATAAAGCCCCAAACTACTTTGTGCCCCCCAGCACAGTACTTTGAAATCAGGTAGTAAGCCGATGGGGTGCCCACACACCCACCTGTGGTTAGAGCGCTCGATCTCGGAACACGTGTCAAGACCGCGGGTCCTAGGTGGACACAAGTGGGTGTTTAAAAACCAAATATTGAATATTACCCACCGGTGCCTATGCATTATATCTATTTCCAGTATTTTAGTTAACAAGTTATAATGAAAGCCATGATCATCTCCACCATTAAGCATCTCCACAATTAATCATGTACCAACCTTCCATAACGGTGGAATGACAACAACGTGAAGCAGCACCTGAGCAAGCAACTACGACCCACAAGGCTAACTGTTTATCAAACAACATGCAATAGCATGTGTCTAAGGAAATATAGAGGCTGTAAGGAATATAAATGGTGCATGGAAACTAAAGCATCACAACATAGGAAGTAAAGACTATAAATACAAAATAGGTAGAACGGGGGAGAATGCTCGCCTGGGAAACACTGTCGAAGATACATTATCTGAAGAACTTGTCGATACTCACATCAACTCAATAGCCTAACCCGCGAAGAACCAAAGCACTAAAAGAAACACCGGATGCAATATTTAATAGTACGTCAGAAAATCGTCATGTTCATGATATGATGCATGTCATGGCAAAGATGCGATGCAATTAGGCAATATTAAGCGGAACCGAGTTCTCGACAGTTAATTATAAGGTTCATGTTATTTAGCTACCCCACAATTTAAATGTTGGATTAACAAGGCAAAACTTGGCATTGGTTCGCTACAAAAATTGAAATGAAGCCAACATAAGACTAGAAAAGCCCGCATATAGTCGATATTTAATTATGAGGTGAATCGGCATAATACCCCAAACCCACATGATATAATGCAATCATGTACAATTTAATATGCAATAAGTATATGTTATATATTATAAAAATAGGGGTCTCGGAAAGGGATCACACATGAAGGTCCGAAGATCTTGGGGTTCGAGGTTTGACGGGGCTCGGGCTTTAGATCCATGGTCCTGGGGTTCAACAGGTTTCGGTCTCGGTGGGATCGCTCTTTGAACTCCGGGAACTGGATCTTCGGATCCGGGAAGGAGAGCTCGGGGCCTTCAGGGTTGCGGCATCTTCGGGTCCACTCTTCAATTCCGGGGCCGGGGTTCGAATCCTTGAAGAAGATCTTGTCATACTGGCGTCTTCGGTTCCACGCTGGTGTGCTCAGGGACCCGACTTTGATGGTCCGTGTCGAACTTGAATGGGCATCGGTGGTTCTTCGGAAGAACTTGGCAGCGACACGCTGTCCTTGTGGGGGTTGCGGATCGCCTCGGTGCATCGTCCTCGGATTGGTCTTGTGGCTCCATCTAGACGACAATGCTTATATCTCGTTGCAGTCCTTGGTAATCTCACAAACATGCATGCATGTAAGGGCACTCGCAGGGAACCCAACGCATTCTGCGGCCGAGCTTGTACTTGGCGTCGGGACATGTTGATGGCTAGCACGACCACTGGCAACAGAGACAGAGGAAACGGGCCACTGCGAGGCGACGGGGTGCTAGCAAGCGGCAAGGGGCTCGAGGAAGGGTGTCCTGCAGGGTAGAGCAGAGGAGGCCGGCTTCACGATGCAGAGGGGTGATCGATAGAGAGGGGCTAGTGGGGCTCGCGAGGTCTTCGTCCTCACAGGGGCGACGGGGTGGAGAACCATGGTGGAGCGGCACCGGCGAGGTCGTGCCTGGGGGCGGAGGACGGGGAGCTCGAGAGGGAGAATGGGAGCTATCTCAGGAAGCTCTCGTGGAGGTGGACGTTGAGGAGGATCGAGACGCCGGGAGGCTGAGCATAGGGTCGGGGGTGAGGCCAGCGCGAGTTGGCGGCGTTCTTAGGCAATGCTGGTGTCTCGAATGGCAGGGGCGCACAGCTTGGCGGGGGGGACTCCTGGGTGGCGGTGGCAATCAGAGGCGGCACGACAAGGAACTCGCGCGGCGACGGGGCTTGGGGTCAAGCAGTTCCTTCCTGCTGGCTGACGAGGAGCTGGGGCTATTCACCGCGGGGTTGGGATGGATGAGAGGGCAGCCGCTACAGGAGTTGGTAGGGGAAGGAGCAGATCTGGTCATGGGCAACCCGGCTCGGCCCAAAAAAAAGCCCACCGGGCCGGGCTTTTCAGGCCCGCGGGCCGGGCCTGGGCAGTAGTATTGAGGCCCGACAACCTCACGGGCCGGGCTCGGGCCAGAGAAATGGGCAAAATAGGGAAAGGCCTGGCCCGAGGCCCGATGGCCCGGAGGAATACGTGCATGGCGGGTCGGGCTCGGGCTCCAGTTTTAGGCCCAGTAGCCAGGCCGGGCCTGGGTTTTTCACAGGCGGGCTTTGTCAGGCCCGGCCCAAGCCCGGCCCGGCCCAAAAAATGCCCAGGTATAGGAAGGAGCGATGGAAGGAGACGGGGTCGGTGGGGAAACGGGACAGGGATCCTGGTTGCTGTGTGGGGCGTCTGTGTGGGGCCAGAGGACGGGGTAGGTGAGGAGCATGTCGTGCGGGGCTTCTGCGCATGGTGTGGCACACGGGAACGTGCAGCGAGCAGCGAGGCCTGCCGACTCGCGAGTGGTGCAGCGCGCAGGGTGGGCCATGCTGCAAGGGGGTAGGTAGCATGTTGTTGCGACTGCGCCACAGGGTTGTGTGCACTGCGGGTGCAATGGTGGCGGCTGGGTAGCTAGGGTCTTAGGGTTAACGAGGTAGTAGGCTTCCTACCCTATTTAATAAAATATTTTATTATACTCCCTCTGACCCAAATTAATTGACTTCGATTTGTCTAGATTCGGATGTATCTAGACATATTTTAGTGGTAGATATGTCCAAATATAGACAAATCCAAGTCAATTAATTTGGGTCGGAGGGAGTAAAAGATTATAGTATTATTTTAAAATATATTTATAATTAGTTTTTAGACAAAACAAACTATCCAGAAGATTAGGGTTTTATGATTTGAAATAAAAGGGGGTTTGATGGGGAAAACAAACTAGGAATTTTAGCAAAATAGTTTTAGACAAACAGAGATATCCAGAAACACCGGAGTTTTATCATTTGAAATAAAGAGGAAGATAAAAAAGAAAACAAAGATATGCTTTTAGAAAATAGTTTTAGGCAAACAAATGCAGGATGACATGACGATGCTCAAATGCAATATGACATGATCATATGAGCATGTGGTCATGATGATGCACGAAAGAAAAACAACACGCGGTTTTCTAGTTGTGGTTTTACCCGGGGTGCTACAATATTCTCCTTTCATGATGTAGCCTTTTATGATGTTCGCATAGCTGGAGGGCAACGAATGCAGCATGCCATTTATGGCGAAGTCATCTGACAGCTGGCAGACCATATTTCTCGCAAGTTTATCATACATATTTTGCATGAACAACAGGTGGCTACGAAGGCATATGTCCTCCCTAATTTTCCTTGAGAGGAACCTAACCATCAGGTCATATTTCATGAGCCTGACTTGTGGTCTGAAGTGTCCTTTCAACTCGAAGATCATCTGATATGAATGAGTGTTCAAGTAACGCAGATGCATCTCATTCTCCATTCAGTTTAGAATCGCACACCAGACAAGGATGGAGCGATTGTAGCAAGCTTGGTAGTGCTAGACTTCAAGATTATGCGCTGATTTATTGGGGCGATCTCCTAATTCCTCTGATATCACGTAGAGCAGGTCACTGAACTCGAGGGTGTCTCGGAAGCATTCAAACCAGTCTATGAAATTTGAGCCATCCTCCTTAAGCTCTTCTTCATTCAAGAAGGTTCTGAAATGAAAGAATTCAGCCATTACTGATAAGGATATTTGCAAATGTCTTTAGACTAAGTTCATAATATGAGTTCCATATTGTAATCAAATTATCAGTTGAACTCCCACTAAAATTATTATACCTAAGATATTTTTAGCGATCACACGATCCCTATACACTGTATCATCCCTGATCATCACGGCCTTTGATACAACTTCAAGGGTAGACTATATTTTTTCAATCACAACATACTTGTAAGTCATGCTCGATCTTTCGATCATTGTGTTCCGAGGCAATGACTGTACTTGCTAGGATCGCTAACTCAACCTTAGTGTATCCACAATGCACACATGGCTTGCACCCACCATATACGAATGCAGAGATGTCTAGCACCTGATCATCACGACCTGCTTCATCATGTGAATTTTCTTGGTGGTGCACACTAATGGGAGATAACTACGGTTGTAATTTAATAGGGATCATCTTATTATAGCTAATCTTAGTGACGAGGGTTTAACTCATCAATGCCCATTGTTATGGACTTGGGTTTTGGAGAAGGAGGGAGCGCTGGAGACATCTATCGGCTAGCAAACAAGCACACAGGGGACAAAGGATTTACCTAGGTTCAGGCCTCGTAGAGGTCCCTACTCCTGCTTGTCTGCTCGTGGAATTATCGAAGGAGTCGAAAGTTACAATGGTGCGCAGATGCAATCTGGCAAGGGTTGTGGAAACTAGGGTTGCGTGTGTAATCTTCGCCGCCCCCTCCTAGCCTTTATATAGATAGGCTAGGTCTCGGGTAGCAGGTCGAGTTAGTTACAAGTTAGGGTTTTTCCCTTCAAACTTTCTATCTTTAGCTTCTTCTTGTCCTTCAAGCAATCGAGAGTCCGCAAGTCACTCGAGTCCTTTTATCCGGGCCCTTGGCGACACCGTGGGCCTGGACATATTTGGACCGTATGTACCAAGCTCAAGTACCTATAGGGTATACCCATGTCAGTAGCCCCCGAGTGCCCAGTGGAATCGCAGATTTGACTGGGGACTTTTTGAAGTCTTCGAGTGCCTGAATGAGTACATTTTCGACTGCTTTTATGTATGTCATCAGGATTGTTGATATACGTGCCTGATATAACCGAAGTATCGGTATTAGTTAACCACCTTGTAGTACCCCAATTGTCTAACAATTGTAATGCTACTTGGTATAGTAATATATTGGCTACTTCCTATATATAATTGTTGCATCATAATTATATCATGCTCATGTCATCATGCCACCTTGCATTTGAGCATCATATAAAACCCTTTGTTCTTTGATTCTTCTCCCATATGCATTATTAATTGTATTTGCCTCTTGATATTCTATTTGGTTATTGATATATTATTTAAGGCCCAAGTTGAGTTGGGGGCATATCTTTTATTCCACTCCATCACCTTTCTTTTCACCACCCTATAATTCCACCATTCCTTTTACCCATGGGCTTTTAATTTTCTTTTTGTTATTATTCTAGCTCATGTGGGATGGGATCGATTCAACTATAATTTCTTTTGCTTGGCCTTTATTCCACTTTTGGGAATGCATAAGAATAATGCCATGTTAATATTATTGTTTTCACAAGAATAAATCATGGCATCCAATATTTTTGCATGGGCCATGCAAGCACCACCACATTCTTGTCTTTTGGATTTTATTTGAATTTTTGGGTGGTTCATCTCTCTTGAGCTACTTATCTCTCTCTACCTTTCCACCTTGTTGGTGTATCCTTGCCATGTGGCCATCAAGCCTCTCTCACATCTCCATATCTACCTCACACCCTACTCCCCTCCATTCCATGCATGATCTAGTTTGGGGGCTTGAGTAAACCCTAACCACCAAACCATTCCTTACCCTAAACACCTCTCTCCATCTCCCTCTCTAATCTAATCACCATACCTAGTAAACACTAAATACAAAACCCTAACAACCAACCCCTCTCTAATTTGTCCTCTAAACCTAGATCTAATCTAAACCCTAACCTTAACCTCATCTCACCCCCTCTCCTCTCACCATGCCGAGGTGTCCCCTCTACCTGCCAGCAGGTCCCACCCTAGCCTCCCTCTCTACCCCATGCGAGCTACCCCTCTCTCTCTAACCCCTAACCAAACCCTAAACCGAGGCCACCCTAGCTAACCTGAGCCCCCTCTCCTCGCTCTCTCTCTCTACCTGCCATGCCAGCCCCACAACCGCGCCGTCCCCACCTAGCCCGCCTATCAGCCCCATCCCACCTGCCCATGCCTCGCTCCAGCTCGAGCACGTGAGAGGAGGAGGAGGAGAAAGGTGGCCGAGACCACCTTTATCTCTATCCCGTGCCCACACGCTACCTCGCCCTTTCCCTCGCCTTGTACCTTTTCCCCACGCCTCCTCTACCCCGCCAAATCCACCCAGAGCCCTGCCTCTTTCCCCTTCCTCTCCACCGATGCCGTCTACCTCTCGCCGACCACCGCCAGAACCACCGGCGTCTCCTCGTTCCAGTCAGCACGCACGTCGTGGAGGTGGTCGAGGAGACCAAGGAGATCCCCCGGCTGCTCCCTATACGCGCCGACGTAGAGGAGGAGCCCCAGGATCGCCAGCACCTCCGCCGTCTCGACGAAACCCTAATTCCGGTCGGCGCCTACTACGTGGACGATCGCCCGCTCCTCTGCCCGAACCACCACCGCCAGCAGCTTCGCGGTAAGCCAAGCTCTCTCCTAGACATCCTCGCCGTCGTCGCCATTGCCTGGTCGCGCGACGCGTTCCGTCGGGCACTCTTGGTGCGTCGCCGAGCGCGGGCATCTGCACGCCTCCGCACGCTAACCACTCATCTAGCCGCCCTCCCCAGACCTGTCAGCAAACCCCTCCTACCACAGTGGCCACCGCCCCTCAGCGCGAGCCCCAGGTCCCCGGTTCGATCCCCGCCCCGCGACGGCCGCGCGCGGATCTGGCCGCCAGACCGTGGAGAAGATCCACAGTACCGCGGCCACCCCTTTTTGCAATTAGCCCCCTGTTTCTTTTGCCGCCTCAACCCGTAGTACGCGCGCGCCCACCTATCAGCCGCCCTGGCAATCTTGCAGTTAGGTACCCCGGTTTTCGTAGTCTAAACCCGTGGTCTAGTGCGACCCCACCTGACAGCCTCTGTAGGTTCTGCCGCTGTCACGTGGGCCTTAGCCAGCTGGTCCCACCTAGCAGTCACATTGGCTAGCCAGAGCCGCGGTGGGAATAGTTCTCTATGCGCTGTGTGGCCCAGTCAGCCGCTGGCCCACCCGTCAGTGATTGGGGCTGGGTCTGTCTGAGTATAAAACGTTTTCTGTTTTCCTGTTTATAAATAAACTTTTCCAGAAATTGTTTAAATTCAAATTCAGATCAGATTTTAAATAGCTTTTAAAATACAAATCCAAATTATACAAATGATATATGTTTTTGAATTAGAAAAATGTGAGGAATTCAAATATGCCATTCAAAATGTTGTTAGACCAATTTAAATTTTCGAGATGATTAAAATTACAATAAAATGCCCTTTTCTTAATAACTTAATAACTTTAATTCTATAACTCCAAATTTGGCAAATAATATGTATAAATCGATCAGCGCGACGAGCCCGTTCTATATATGTAGTCCTTGTTCTGAATTGAAGCATGCATCATGTCATTATTAAAAATCTGAACTGTTATGGCAATAAAATTTGACTAAATAAATAATAAAATGCTTTATTCTTGCACCCCACACCTCACCATGCCATGCTACTCTAATACCATGTAAATTGTGCATCACTCATCATGGCATGCTTGTTTGCTTTGTCGCATTTTAATTCATATGCTTGTGCACTTTATTTATGTTGGCCCTTGTTTGTTTGGTTCTTCTTCGAATAGACGCCCAACAGGAGAATTACCAGGAATCACAGGAGTACTACCCAGATCCATCTCTCGCTTCAACTGAGCTGCCAGGCAAGAACTACCACATGCTTGCATACATATAGTACCTATTCCCTCTATCTTACTCTTGCATCATTGAGTCGCGATTGCATTAAATTGAATCCCAAGTACCGCATAGCCTTTACTTTTAAACCCCACCGAAGCTTGTTCCTCCATCCCATGAACCATTACTACAGGAGTTGTTTGAGCCATGCGAGTCGTAGAAAAGCATGTGTAGGGTATGTGAGTGTCTGATGAATAATGAGGTACCTAAACAACATAACCTGTGTAGTAATGGGATAACTAATGAAAGAGGCACCAGTGAGCAATATCTACTATTTGGTTATTCATGCTCATTTGTGTCCCGTAGGACCCCGAGTACTTGATTCCTGTTCCTTGACTATTCGCACTATGCACATCCGGGAGGCCTTATGGACCCCCCCTGAGCCAGAGCTTGATTCCTTCTTATTTCTTGGGGCCACAAAGTAGTTTGGGGTTTTATTACTATCCTGTACTTATGCCATGTTACTGCTTTATTTAAGATTGTGCGTGGAGCACCTGTACTGTTTTGGATCGTGACACGTTTTCGCTGTATCGACAAGCCCAGTCACATTTTCGGGTTCCCAGTCGTTTACCGCTGTCCACACAAACCTTGAGTCCGTCTCGGATTCAGCTAGCTTCGTCGCGGGTAGCTTAATGGGGTGGCCCCCTGAAATATTTTTGAATCCAGTGATTGCTTTGTCGTGAATGCCTCATTGGGTTTTGAGTTGGTTTTTCCGAGGTTGATCGAGTGTGTATTGCTATTCGTGCACCCCTGCAGGGTAAATCTTTCTGAAAGCCGTGTCCGCGGTTATGGACGACTTGGAGCACAGTTTCTCGATCATAGACAAGTATAACTAAAGTACCACTTTTAAATTGACTAAGTACTGGACTAGTAAATAGTGCAAAACTCATGGAATGGTTAATAAAACTGCCAATGGATGATGGGGGTTGTTCGTCCGCTTCCTCGTTGGTAAGCGAGGAGGAGGATGGATCTGTTAATTATACTGTTATAACTGTTGTTCTTCATTCACGGACATCCGTCTATCATTGGTTAGGCGGATGGTTAGCGAGTATCTATAGACTTGTTAATTATTATCTTTTGCTGCAATTGCGTCACCCCAGGTTGTGTCCCCTTTAGTGGCATAAAGACTTGCTGAGTACCCCTAGGGTCTCACACGATAAATTGTTTGATTCAGATGAACAGGTGTACCCGCAAGATGGATACTGGGTGGAGGAGACAGATGATGTTGGCAACGATCATTCGGTGTAGAGATTCCGGGAACGAGGATCCGTGAGATCTGTGGGCGGGATGTGTTTATTTATGGGGCATCTTATGCCGATTTGCTTCTTATCCGTACTCGGATCTTGCTTTCTGCTTCTGCCTGATACTCTGATGTTTGTTGTATGAGGAGCTATCCTAAAATATTATCTCTATCTAGGATATTTGAATCTTGCCGTATGGCGTTGCAATATTTCTATTTCTTTTAGATGGAATGGCTCTGAGGACTGTTGTATGTGGCTTGCATGCATACTCATTTGTGTATGTAGTTGATCCCTTCGCCTGCCGATTATGCCGCTCGTTCTGGTCCCGATGATCTGAAAGTGGTTAGGACGGCCGAAAGGTCTACCGTTAGTGGCCCTGGGCCGCACCGTACTACTTTAACCACTTTCGTTCATCCAGGCATGTAACTAAGAGCGTAATTCACCGAGGTAGTTACACACCTTAGGGTGAAACAACGCAAACTACTCGAACTCGAGTCCTCGGACTCGAATCCGGAAAAGTGATGGCGTAATTCGACTCAGGCCAAGGAGGTTTTATAGGAGTCGAATTCCAGTTATTTGGGTGTGAGCACTCGACACGTCCGTCAAGGCATGTTCATCGTGCCTGTTGGCATGGATATATTTCTGGTAGTGCACAGTTAAATGCGTTGCCAGGCCTTATTCAGGTCTTACCTTCACGCTGTAAGCGTGGCATCCGAATTTTATCATCGCATAGACGATTCGGGTGACTCAGGAGACGTAGTCTCTTTGTAGGGAAAATTATGAGGCGGTGGCGCCATGAGATGCGAGTGCGGATGTTATCAACACACAGTTTTTACACAAATAATCATAGGGTGCACGACCAGCGCTCCCTATGGGAGTAGCCCCCAAGTGCCTGGTTGAGTCGAAGACTCAGGCAGGGACTAAAGAACTTTTGCGACTGCTGTCGTCTTTTGCTTGTTTGTCTGAGTCGAAGATTTAGGCAGGGACTAAAACACTTTTGCGACTGCTGTCGTCTTTTGCTTGATTGTTTCAGTCGAAATTTTTTCCGGCGCTCCCAATGGGAGTAACCCATGTCCATAATCGAACTGTGTTTCGAGTGGTTGGGTTTGATTGTGATTGCCCACGTTCCTGCAATAAGAAAAGCGAAAATCGTAGGGTGCGCGACCAGCGCTCCCTATGGGAGTAGCCCCCGAGTGCTTGGTGGGGTCGTAGACTCCAGCAAGGACTAAAGTAGTCGAAGTTTTCTACTGCGTAACTTTGATGAAGTCAGTGCTGACACTTGTATGACCTCAGTTGCCCGCGTGAGCGAGTTTGACAGGACGTGACGAGCGGTGGGTCCCACCTCCTGACTTTGATTTGACTGGGCGTGCGTAATCTTATTTTTAACTACGCCTCCTCGATTTCCGTGTGTAATGGGAGAAGTGGGGGGACGGTTCGCGCTTCCTCTTCTCCACGTGTCCAACGCGATGCGTGCCACGAATCCAATAGGGTTTCTCTGAGCCATTGGATTGCATCTCCTAGGGGTTAAGTAGCGGCGCCGCGGTGGTAATTTTCCATCTGCGCTCTTTCTTCCTCGTTGCCATCGCCATTGCTGCTATTCTTCTGCTTTTCTCTGCACTCGTCTCCTCCACAGCGCTGGACCACCTCCGCTCGTTTCCAAGCTACTTTTTGCGTTCTCATCGCTGCCGCACAATGGGGAAAAAGAAAGGAAGCGCTGCCGCTGATTCCATGGCCGCCGTCGCTGCGGGGAAGAAGAAGGGTGGCTCCGCTGCTGCGGGCACCAGCGTCGCCGCCGGCGGGAAGAAGAAGGTCGCGGGCACTCGCGTGTCCAATGGTACATGGCGCCCCTCCACCATCAAGGCGTCGGATCTCCGTCTTCTTCGCCAAGACGGAGCTATCCCTACAGCAGTCGCTGATGCGCGCGTCCCCGGCGGTGAGACCATTCCTGTTCCTTCTGCTGGTTTTCGAGTGATGTTTCTTGCATTCATCATTCACGGTCTCTCCTTGCCTCTCCACCCCTTTCTTAGGGGTCTTCTTTATTTCTATGGGTTCCAGCTCCATCAGCTGTCCCCAAATTCGATTCTCCACATCACCTCCTTCATCACCCTTTGCGAGTGCTGGCTCAAAATCGAGCCACACTTTGGTCTTTTCAAGCGCTTGTTTAAATTGAAGCGTCACTCCGCAACTGGCTCTTTAGTTTATGACGTAGGTGGTTGCAGAATCAACATCGACCCATCCACCACCTACTTCGATATCAAGCTCACCAAGTCCGTCCCGGGATGGAGGGACAATTGGTTCTATGTCCGCAATCAGAAGGCCAAGATGAGCACTTTGGACTCGCGCCCTCTGATCCTGCGACTCCCTGCAAGAAAATACGTTCTTGGAAGAACGTAGTGATGCCTGGCGAACTTGCAGAGACAGACGTGCTATATCAGCATGTCTGCGACCTCAAGAGTCGCATAGGCGCTGAAGAGGGAGGCTGTGCCCTTATCAGAACTTGGCTGCACCGTCGCATCCAGCCTCTCGAAGCCAGAGTCCATCCCATGTTTTAGTGGAGTGGCGCTGATGATACCACTCGCGTGTCTACCGATGGCATGTCCGCGAGTGAGGTGGATAAGAGGGTTCGATTGGTCACGAAGTACACTGTCAAGGATGTGCTTCTGAGTGAACCAGTCATTCCTCATTTTGATGCTTCGAATCCCCCTCCTGAGGTACAGTTGTGCTACGCATTAGCTTATTTGCACGATTGTTTTTTGTTGCTTACTTATACCTTTTGCTTATCTTTGCTGTTTGTATGCAGGATTGCGTGGTGTTGCCCTGTATGCCTCCTCTTCCTGAGGGGATTATTCCTGGCGAAGCTTTGGAAGAGGACGAGTCTGAATCAACTGTCCCTTCTGACGTAGAAGAGGAAGCCCCCGAGTCCGAGAGTCTGGATACTCGCAAGCGTTTGCGCAGCGAGGATTCAGACGTGTCGACTCCTTCGACTCCATAAGGCGCGGGTGTTGGCACGGAGTTGCCAATTCCAGCCGTTCTCGTAGGGCTGTGGCACCGTCTTCTCGCAAGAAGATGTGATTGCCCAAGGAGTCTTCATCAGAGTCGGCGGAGGCCACGTTTGATCTTGACAAGTTTGATTGGTAAATTTGCTAGTTCATTCATTCTGTTCTGTTGTCTTCTTGTTGGCTTTGCCCTGGAGTTTGCCTTTTCTCAATGTGGATTTGATCTTGTAGTCAAGAGGCGTCGTCATCTTCTGGCGGCATCGAGTTTTTGAAAGAATCGGGAGTTGCGACCTCAAGGGCCAAGGTGGAGGTTGAGCGCGCTCCTTCTCCCGCGGCGGTGGCCCGCTCCGGGCACAATTCTTCGAGTTCTCCTCACGTAGGGGAGCATCGAATGGTTGCTCGGATGACGGTTTAGCAAACTTCTTCGGAGTCGCTAGTGTGGCAGTCGTCGACTTCTGTTGCCCTCTCTGATTCCTTGTTTTGTGCGACAGTTCCTTGTAAAGGAAGCCGCGCAAGTAGCGGCGCAGGTGATGTTGATGGGTCCCCAGCATGCTATGTAGGAGACGCGTCACCGCGTTGTCGAAAGTGAGTGTTCTACACTTATTCTTTTTCGTCTTCTCATTTTTTGGTACAGTCGACTGATAGTCAACCTTTGATTGCCATGTAGCCGATCATAACACACTGCTGCACAACGTCGCGGCCTTGGAAAAGACATTAGCTGCAGCTGTGAAGGGGCGCGACGAGGCAATCGCATCTCGTGATGATGCACATAAGCGCGAAGAAGATCTGCGTGCCTCCTTTGTGGCCAGGGAAAAGTTGTTCGAGGAGCAACTATTCTCAGTTGCCAAGGCCCTCTCAGGTACCTTTGTTGGTAGATATTTTTGTTGTTGTCCTTCTCTGTATCTAGAGTTTTTGGTGGTGGCGCTGGAGGTTTGATCCGTGTGTGTGTTTTCTGTGCAGATGTTGGCGACTTGAGCTTTGACCCACATGCCCTTCATCGCGATGACGCTCTGGCAGGCGCGGTATCTGCAGTCGAAGACCGAAGCGCCGCCATCCAAGATACATTGTCTAAGGCCAAGGTCGCCCTCAGTCACCTCCGGGAGGAGTTGATGCCGAAGGCGGAGCTGGTTGATAATATGGACGACCTGGCGGAGTCACTCGCCGCGGGTGTGCCTGCCACCTACAAGAACTCCCTCCGCGCGGCTGGCGCGGCCATGTCAGTCGCCATGGTGCAAGCCCACGGAGTCGAGGTAGATCCCTCTACGGTTGTCGAAGGCGATGCCTGTTGGCACAGACGGTCAGCAGGTAGTCTTCGCTCCTTTCACGGCTGCTTGTGCCAAATATGGCCATTCCTTGATAAATACCGTTGCCAAATATTTGCAGGAGCTCCAACGTGCGAAGAAGGCGGTGAAAGCTTCGGCCTCTGGGGCCGGCGGAAAGTCAGTGGCATCTCATACTGCCACGGACTTGATGAAGCCCCCGAAGCCGTCGAAGTCAAAGAAGCCAGCAACTCCGCAGTTAGCTTGTTGTAATAGTTGATGAGTTTCCCTTCTGGTTTATGAACATGCCTGCTGGCGAGGGTGTTTGTGAACACTTATCCTTATCTTGAATGCATTTGTTCCCCTTTCCTTTGTGTTAATTTGGTCACCTTATTTGCCTATGTCTTGACTTGTGGTAGGGTACGTCAAGTGATCCTGTGGGGGAAACCCAGGACTCGCCATCTCTTGGTGAGACAGTGGAACCACCACGCTCCAGGGTAGAGGAGTTGTCCTTGCTGTCGCGACTTCGTGACCGCGTGAAGCAGCTGGAGCGTGAGTTGCCCCTGATCCGTGGTAACACAGATGTGTGGAAGTCGAAGGCAGAAAAGGCCGCTGCCTGCGGGCAATATCTGCTTGGCGAGGTGACGCAGCTGGGCGACCAGTTTAAGTGTTACTTTGCTCATTCTCATATTTTCCTTTGCAATTAGTCGCAACGGTACTTTGTACTCGTGCTGTTGATGCTGCTTCGTGTAGTTGTTAGCGCACGCCATCCGCAGGAGGAGAAGGATAGGATTGCCATTCGCCTTCATGATCTCACCCAGGAGAAGCTTCAAGAGAGTGGATACTTCTGGGTAGATCATGATCATGCGACTGCGTCAGCGACCCTGCAGGATCGCGCGTCGCGAGTGCTGCTCTTCCTGAAGAAATCGCAGTCATGCTTGAAGAACATTTGTCAGGCGATGTTCCTGCTGGATGATATTCCATTAAGCCTGTTGGCCCTTCTTGCTAAATATCAAGATCTGTCCGCGGTTCGCGAATGCGTGAGGCAACAGTTGGTGGCTGGTGCCAAGGCTGCCCTCTCGATGGTGCGATTGCACAAGCCTGACGTGGATATTGCCGCCATTGCCTCTGGGCCGCCAGCGCCACCAGCAGGATCTTCCTGGAATATGGTACCGCACTATTAGGCAGTGGACTGTCCAGCAGAGGAGATCGTCGACTTCTTTGAGGAACAAACCAATGTTCATCTGTTGCAAGAGTAGCCAAATTTGTATCCTGCACATAAGTGTACTTGTGTTGTAAAGTTCATATAGATATTGTAGATAATTAATTGTCGGATGTAAAAAGAGCTCTGTGAGCGTGAGGTGCGTTGCACTATGCGAGTCCTTTTCGTTAGCCTGCCCATCTCTTATCTCGGTCCCTTGCCAACCTGTCAGGTGCGTTGCAGCTGAGTTGAGGTCGTGTGTTAAGGGTTTCGATTGATGTGCCAGCTACTCAGGATATCGCGTGTTGGTTCGAAGAACAGATGTGTACAGGGTGGCGCAGCCCTCGAGTATATAAATTGAAAAAGTAAGGGAGAACACAGAGCTTTTGGGGCACTTAGCTTTTATTTATTCAAAGAATAGTGCGAGGTACAATGTGTGGCTATGTACTCTTGGCTGAGTAGCCTTATTTGTGATGTAAAAAGTAAAAACGACTAAGGGTAGAAGCGTCACAGCTGTGCGACATTCCAGGGGTTGGAGTATGCGACTCCCGTCTCGAAATCTTTAAGGCGATAGCCGCCACCTGGGATTACTTCTGTAATCACGTACGGTTCTTCCCAAGAGGAATCGAGCTTGAGATGCCCCTGCTGCTTTAGTCGCAAGACCAGGTCACCTTCGACGAAGGATCTGGGGCAAAGCCTCCTACTGTGGTAGTTGCGTAGGTTCTGCTGGTAGATCGTGGATCTTTCTGCGGCGATTTATCTTGCTTCGTCAAGGAGGTCGACGGAGTCTTCGAGTGCGAGGGATGATTCATGTTCGATGTAGGCGACCTCGCGTGGCGCTTTGTACCGTACTTCGGCGGGTAGCACTGCCTCTGCTCCATGCACCATAAAGAATGGCGTGTAGCCCTTGGCGCTGTTTGGAGTTGTACGAATGCTCCAGAGTATGGATTGTAGTTCATCCGGCCAGCAACCCGCGGCTTGTTCGAGTGGTCGGAGGAGTCGCTTCTTGATTCCGCTGTAGACGAGGCCATTTGCCTTTTCCACCTGACCGTTGGTCTGTGGATGCGCTACTGAGGCATAGCTGATGTTGATCCCTAGTTTCTCGCAGAATTCTTGGAATTCCTTGGATGTGAAGTTCTTCCCGTTGTCAGTAATGATGCTATGTGGCACCCCGAAGCGGTAGACGATGCACTCAAAGAATTTGACTGCACTGTGCGTGCATTGGTTGGTTACTGGCATGGCCTCAATCCACTTGGTGCATTTGTCGATTGCGACGAAGAGGTAGACGTAACCTCCTCGTGAGGATCTTGGGAGCTTGCCGACCATGTCGAGCCCCCATTGCGCGAAGGGCCAGGCCAATGGGATTGGCCGTAGTTATGCGCCCAGTGCGTGTGGCTTGTCCGCGAATCGTTGGCAAGCATTGCATTTTTGGATGATGTCCTTGGCGTCGCGCATGGCCGTAGGCCAGTAGAATCCAGCTCGTAGAGCTTTGGCGACGAGGGCGCGACTGCCAGCGTGGTGCCCGCAGGTCCCTTCATGGATGTCGAGGAGAACTGCTCTTCCATCGGCCATGGAGATGCATCGCTGTAGCACTCCTATGATGCTGCGTTTGTACAGTTCGCCGTTGATGACGGCGAATGCCTTGGAGCGCCATGCGATGTGCCGTGCATCTGTCGGATCGTCCGGTAGCCTCTTGCTGAGGAGGTACGTGATGTACGGCTGCGTCCATGATTGCTCAATCAACATGATGCTCATTGGTCCTTCGAGTCTGGTGACCAGCTCCAAGTCATCGAGTGCCATGGGCTCATTGGTTGGCGTAGCCCCCGAGTCCGTTCCTGCGCTTGTTTTCTTCTCTGCGTCCTTTGGCTTGATGGAGCATTCGCAGATGCGCTCGAGAAATACCCTAGGTGGTATGGGGCGCAGGTAGAGCCTATGTTGGCGAGTGCGTCCGCCTCCTCGTTGCTTTCTGACCTACGTGTCGCAACTCGCAACCATCGAAGTCTCCCTCGAGTGTATCGTAGAGGTCGCGGTATGCGATCATATTGTCGTTCAGTGTGTCGCACTCGTGCATTGTTTGGTTGACGACCAGCTTGGAGTCGCCATATATGATGAGCCTCTTGGCGCCGCAAGATTTTGCCATCCTCATCCCATGTAACAGGGACTCGTATTCACCCTCGTTGTTTGAGGCTATGAACTACATTGCAGGATGTATTTCAGCTTGTCCCCTTGAGGTGATGTCAGTATGACATCAGCGCCTGCTCCGTCTTTCCGCTTGGACCCATCGTGCATTGTCCAGAGGTAGGACATATCTGGCTTATCTGGGAGTTGGTTTTCCATCTAGTGCATGTGGAAGTTAGGGAGAACTTGCGACTTGATTGCATCACGCTTTTCATATGTGATGTCTCATGGCGACAGTTCTATTCCCCAAAGCGCGACTTGCCCCGTGGCATCGGGGTTATTGAGGATATGTCCCAATGGGGCGTCGCTAACTACCACGATTAGGTGTTCCTGGAAGTAGTGGCGCAGTCGCCGAGCGGTCATGAAGACGCCGTACGCCTGCTTCTGGTAGTGTGGGTACCGCTGTTTTGTTGGCGTGAGGACCTCGCTGAGGTAGTATACCAGGCGTTGTACGCCATGGACCTTGTTTTCCTCAGCCCGTTCGACGATGAGCACTGTGCTGACCACCTGGTTGGTGGCGGAGATGTACAGCAATGTGGTTCTCTTTCTCGTGGAGTCACCAGCACTAGTGAAGTGGATAGCAGGCGCTTGAGATCTTCGAATGCCTCTTGTGCTTCATTGGTCCACTCGAATTTTTCAGCTTTGCGGAGGAGCTTGTAGAAGGGTAGCTCCTTTTCACCCATCCGACGGATGAATCGACTGAGTGCCGCGATTTGTCCGGCTAGTTGTTGGACGCCTCTTATGTTCTTTGGCTTCTCCATGGCCAGTATGGCTTTTATCTTTTTCGGGTTTGCCTCGATCCCTCTTGCGGAGATGAGATACCCGAGTAGCTGCCCAGATGGTACGCCGAAGGCGCATTTGTCCAGATTTAGCTTAATCCGGTAGCGATCGAGGATGGCGAAGGTTTTGCGCAAATCATCGATTAGAGAGGCTTCCTCCTTGGTCTTGATTACTATGTCGTCGACATAGACTTGGATGTTGCGACCCAGTTGCTCCTTGAGGCAAGCCTGCATGCACCGTTGGTAGGTGGCTCCCGTGTTTTTTAGCCTGAAGGGCATTGTGTTGTAGCAGAACACACCAAAGCGCGTTGTGAACGCTGTTTTCTCTTGATCTTCCTCCTTCATTCGAATTTGATTATAGCCTGAGTAGGCGTCGAGGAATCAGAGATGCTCGCATCCCGTGGTGGAGTCGATGATCTGGTCGATCCGTGGCAGCAGGAAGTGATCCTTTGGGCAGTGCTTGTTTAAAGAAGTGAAGACCACGCACATCCGTAGGATATCCATGTCCTTTTTTGGTACCAGCACCGTATTGGCGAGCCAAGTGCTTTCCTTGATCTCGCGTATGAACTTGGCCTCGAGGAGTCTGTTGATCTCCATTCCGAATGCCTGCACTCGTGACCCAGATAGTCGCCTGATTGTTTGCTTGACTGGCCTTGCGTCGGGGTTGACGTTGAGTGCATGCTCGGCGAATTCCCTGGGAACTCCTGGCATGGCCGCAGGACACCAGGCAAAAATTTCCCAGTGCTCACGGAGGAATTCGACGAGCGCGAGTTCCTATGAGGGACTCAAGTTGTTGGCGATGAGGGCTATCTTGGTGGGATCCGATGCATGGACCTATACCTTCTTTGTGTGCACGGATGAGTCAAAGGAGAGATCGGGTGAGCTTGGCCTACTCAAGGGAGGCAGACTATTGTGTGTCGTCTCTTTCAGTCTTGCGAGTTCCTCCTGCATGCCGAAGGACTAGGAGATTCTGTTGAATTCCCCGTCGCAAGCGTCAGATCGCTCAAAGTTCCTGTTGATCGTTATGACGCTGTTGGGTCTCGGCATTTTCATTTGCAGGTAGGCATAGTGGGGCACCGCCAAGAATCTAGCGAACGCGACGCGCCCGAGGATGCAATGGTATTGTGAGGGCCAGTCGATGACTTCAAAGTCGATGCGCTCGCGCCGGAAGTTCTTCGGCGTGCCAAAGATGACATCGAGGTTGATTTTGCCCAGGGGGTGTACGCCTTTTCCTGGGACGATGTCGTGGAACGTTGTGTCCGATGCCTCCAAGCAGATTAGAGGGATCCGCATTGCTCGCAAGGTACTCGCGAATATGAGGTTGATGTCGCTTCTGCCATCCATGAAGACGCGACTCATGTCGAAGCCTCCAATTTGCGCCTCAAGTATGAGAGGCAAATGACCTGGGCGAGGTACCTGAGGTGGGTGGTCGGGATTGTCGAAGGTGATGCACGACTCACTGAGGTACTCAGTGGTGGATGGTGGCGAGTATGTGGCCAGGTTGACTTAGCGAGTGATGTCCTTCTACACCCTGTTGGAGGGGCGCCCCTTTTGTATCATCATGGTACCCATGGCCCGTGGGTACGGTTCGCCCCTGTTGTGCTGGTCCGGTGCGGCTCCGTTCGGGGGTGGCCCAGGTGGTGGTGGTGGTGGCGCGCCATGTGCCACGGCGCCTAGAGCGGTTCCGTAGCCTCTTTCGAGTACATTGCGGTTCATCCGAACTAATCCCTCATGTAGTTTGAGGAACTCGCGGCAGTCCTTGAGGAGGTGGCTGGACTTTCTCTTGCCATCATGCTTGTCGATGTAGAAGTGTACCGTGCATGGCCCGGATAATTTGTCCTCGATGGAGGTCGCGGGTGCATCATCGCGAGCGCGGCGTTGCCACACTTGCGTGGTTTCTCGAGAGTCGCGGTATCCGCCGCTACGGTATCCGCTGTTGCGGTTGTCGTCGCGTCTATCGGCGTAGCCGGCTGCGACCATGTTGACATCGTCACGATCGTCGTAGATGCGCATGCGACGCTTGCCCCGGCGGTCGCATCTGCGTTCGAGTTCTGCCTCTTCGTTAGAGTGAGCGCGATTTTTCACCGAATCTTCTCCATCGAAGCACCCATTTGTGATCTCCATCAGGTGGTCGATGGTCTGGCGCTTTGAGCGGCCCAGCTCCTCCCTGAGCTCTAGGCGGTGGACGCCACCGTTGAATGCATCAATCGCGTGGTCTTCCGAGATGTTTTCCGCGGAGTTCTTGATGATGGACCACCTTTGGATGTATGAGCGCAGCGATTTGCTAGATCTTTGCTGGCAGCATCTCAGTTCTTCGATTGATGCGGGCCGTTTGTACGTGCCCTTAAAGTTGCGCACGAAGCTGTAGACCAGCTCATCCCAACAGCGAATGGATCCGCGTGGGAGGTTATTGAGCCATGCTCGGGTGGCGCCCTGCAGCTGTAGCTGCAAACATTGCATGGCAGTACTTCGACTGCCTCCGTGGAGCCTGACGGAGGAGATGTGATCCTCCAGGCAGATTTTAGGGTCCTGTAGAACGTCGAATTTCGGATTCTCCGAAGGAAGTTTAAACCCTTTAGGAATTCGCTTCTGCCTAATGGATCTGCTGAAGCATCTGGCATCGCAGAGCTCCCCATATTCCTCTTCCGAGTCAGTCTACCGAGCACGTCGTGCCCTTGATTTGTCGATCTTGTGCTGCGTGAGGTCGTTGCGCGCATCGTAGTCGCGATCGTGTCGTCGTGAGCGACGGCGTCGAGACAGGTCGTGACTGTCATCGCTAGATGGGGGCGACGAGTAGCGCTTTGCCCTTTTTTGGGTCTGGTACCAGCTCCTTGTCGAGGCCGGCCTCGATTAGCCCCAAACCCATGATCGTAGATCGGTGCATGGTAGTTCAGGGATCTCCAGCTGGCGGCTGGTTATTGAGGAGGTACATGGTGGCTGCTATCACCGCGGCCTGCGGCGTCCTGGGAACCACGTTGCCTCTCGTGTCGACGGTCATAGAGCCGAAGTCGAGGACTTTCGCGGCCTCTATGCGCTCTTGCTCGGTGAGGTGAGCCATCCGTGACTGCCTTTTCTTGTTGAGGTACTCGTTGCCTCTTGAGGAGGATCCTCCGTAGGAGGAGAGCCCAGCGCGACGAAGGCTTGACTCGTCCGCTGCCTTTTTACACGCCTCAAGTTGCGCGATTGCTTGTTTTTGGCGCGTGAATTCTTCTTTTAGGAGCCAGTGGTAGCCCATTAGCAGTTCTTGCGGGGACCCGAAGGGTAGAGGTTCACCCCGTAGGGCTTCGCGGCAGCGCTCCCACTCTTGCTCGTTGAGCCTGATTACGACGCGTTCGCCGGTTTGCTCATTGATTATGCTGGGAGGTTCGACTGCTCCCCTGTTGGCGCCGTTACCGCCATTGCCACCATTGCCACCGTTGGGTGGATCGGTGCCATTGCCGGTGTTACCGCTGTTGCCGCGATTGGCGGAGGTGTCACCTGCGTTAATGACGTCGCACATGAAGTGATTGGGGAAGCTGTTGCTTCCACAACTTTTAGATTCGGAACCGTAGGTTCCATCTTCTGTGGCCAGATCGCTCAGGTCGGAGTCGCGACTGCTTTCGCTGATCGTGTTCCGGACTGCCACCGGAGCATCGAGCTCGCTGAGGGTGCCGATCGATGGAGGGAACCATGATGCCGGGGCAATCGCCGGTGCTGTCGGTTGATCAGGCATGCGAAGCGTGCCCATCTGACCAACCTGGAAGCGGAAGCTCCCAATCGCCAGGCTGATTCCGTCGCCTACGGACTCGAAGGCCGGGCGGGTGGCCGGCGTGTGGACGGTGAAGTCGAAGGCACTGAAGAGCTGGCAAATCTCCGCTGTTGCGGAGTTGTAGATCGCAGTTGGTGGGGCCGAAGAAGCCGCAACATCAGCACTCCCAATTCCCACAGACGGCGCCAATTGACAAGGGTTTAACTCAACAATGCCCATTATTATGGACTTGGGTTTTGGAGAAGGAGGGAGCGCTGGAGACATCTATCGGCTAGCAAACAAGCACACAGGGGACAAAGGATTTACCCAGGTTCAGGCCTCGTAGAGGTCCCTACTCCTGGTTGCCTGCTCGTGGAATTATCGAAGGAGTCAAAAGTTACAATGGTGCGCAGATGCAATCTGGCAAGGGTTGTGGAAACTGGGGTTGCGTGTGTAATCTTCACCGCCCCCTCCTAGCCTTTATATAGATAGGCTAGGTCTCGGGTAGCAGGTTGAGTCGGTTACAAGTTAGGGTTTTTCCCTTCAAACTTTCTATCTTTAGCTTCTTCTTGTCCTTCAAGCAATCGAGAGTCCGCAAGTCACTCGAGTCCTTTTATCCGGGCCCTTGGCGACACCGTGGGCCTGGACGTATTTGGACCGTATATACCAAGCTCAAGTACCTGTAGGGTATACCCATGTCACTTAGATTTTCTAATAATAGCAAAAAACAAGATGTACAAACAATCAACATCATATGTAGAAAAATTGATACGATATCGTCTTCTTCATGTGCCTTGATTTCCATCATGCGCTCTGGCATGATCTTCATCTTGCCACCAGTACTACGTCAAGTCCACAATGTCACTAACTCATACCTCATCATGAAAATGACTATTACTATACTACTTAGCAATAAAGTAAACCACTTTACCTTTACTACGGTTTAGACCATATCATATCATGTGTCTCCTGCAAATCAAAGTTAGACGCCTCTATCTTTTTTTGCAAGTTTTACGTGGCTATTAGGCTTTCGCAATAGAACCGCTTCTACATACAAACTTCCAACCACAACATGGATCACACAGTTGTCTCTACTACACCCATTCCAGGGACCTCCATTGCAAATACTATATAAACTATTGAATGATAGACACACATCCACTAGCCACTTATACAGTATAAGCCGTATGTTGAGCATGGAACTAGTGTCGCGTAGGATTACGCGTAAGGCCGGTCCAAGGTGCTTCATCAATCAATACCATGATATAAGCAAAAACATGTGAGAGGGTAACAACTGTAAGATCAATGCCCACACAATACATGTGTGTATTGGCCATATAGCAGTACTATGCATAGATCCGCTCTGATACCACTGAAGGGGTTTCATGGCAGAAAATATTTTTTTCCTATCGTGGAACGCACCTAGCCAAGATCTATCTAGGAGTAAAGCTGTAATGGAGGAGGTTTCAATGACATGCCCTTGTTGACCGAAAGAATTACGTTTTGAGAGTAACATTGTTGATGTAGTTGTTGCCGTATCCGACCTCAAGGTCGCGAATCTCCTTGCAAGTCACCCTAGGTCCTAAACGAACAACCCCGGTGCCACTAATGGCAGCACCTCCGAGGTTTCACACCCGTACGGTGTACCATGAGAACTTCCGGCCCCTGGTCCCTGCAAGGGTTGCGGAAATAGATCTCTGTCTTAGAATCCTTGCAGCACCTCCTTGCACCGTGATGAACTCCTACCTTAGCGCTCACAACCCCAACAGGGAGCCGCAGTTGCAAGAGAGAAAGAGAGATTGCTTCTCTAAGGACATTTCCTGAGAGAAATATCAGTGTGTCTTTATTACCACCCCACACCCCTCTATATATGGGGGAAAAGGGAAGCCACCCTTCCCTAAAGTCCCAAGGTGGGACTAATAGTCAAAAGGAAAAGGAGAAGATGGAGTGCAGGCGACTATGCCTCATGCGGTGGTTGGGTGGGCCACCTATATCCAGCCTAGCTACGGTGACCAGCAGCAACAGCCAGTGGGCCAGCTCAAAGATCAGCGCCTAGGTGGGCCAGCAAGCAGCGGCCTGCTAGGCGGTGCCCAGCTGCCACCCACCCACGCGACGTCTGCCATCGCCCGCCGGCTGCGTGGGCTGGCCAAAGCCCACTAGCGGTTGTGGCTTGCTCTCCGAGGTGGCTTCCCTTCTAGGTTATTTCCATCCGGGGATTTGGCCCAGTAGTGGAAGTTGCCCCATAATAAAATATTTAAAATATCTACTTAATCTATTAATTCATAATTCGTATATAAATGCATATTATAAATCCTTATTAATCCGAAAACACCTTTTCAACCTTTCCTCTGTTCTGGACCATTTCGGATCCTCTTTGTAATTTTTCCGGTATTACATTTTCGGAACAATTCCAAAGATCTTTATTTTTCATACCTCGTTAATTCCTTTCTACCAAAAGAGCTACATTGGACATCGTACCCTTAATTGTGTTACCCCTAAGGTTCAGGAACATCACAAACCTGATTGAGATCTCTCTCGAATCAATGATCATTAGTGGGACTGGGATGCGCATAATGACCCCTGTGCATTCCACGAGATTGTTATCGTTTGAACCTTAAACATTGAGACCAATTCCCTTTGTTAATTTGATACATGATTTGTCCGAGATATGATCACTGATATCCAATACCTTGTTCAATATCGTTTTTGACAAATGTAGTTTTACTCATTCCGTGATATTCCAATTTTGTGACCTAGTCACATGTTGCGCAACATTTATGGATGTAATCTCACTGAGTGGGCCTAGTGTATCTTCCTTTCACGCAGGTGAAAAAATCACAATCTTGATGAATAGGCCTCAACTATTCCTCTGGAATACATAACATACACCTTTATAGCCACTCAGTTACGGACATGATGTTTGATGCATTCAAATAAGCCTCGGGATATAGTGATTAATATGCTCTCATGGTCAAAGGAGAAGGATACTACACTTTTAATATTACAACAATGAACATGTGACTTGATTTTGTTGCAATACATATAAATTAGGGTAATGGCCACCACATCAATCACCAATGATGTGACTCCACTGTTAGTCGGCATAAATGCACCATGATTAGGAAACCTTGATCATCAGCTGCCCAATGGACTAGTATACCTAGAGGCTACTAGGGAGTCTGGATGTTTTATATCACACATGTATCCATGTTTCCACTTATATAGTTATAGCATGAAACAAAACTATTATGAACTAATGAGATATGACCATAAACACCCATTATTATTTGCCTATAGGGCATATGTCCTTCACATTCACATTGGCGAAGTGTGGATTTACCCATCTACTAGTGATGGTGGATGAGTTCACCAAATGGATTAAAGCCAAACCCATAACAAGTTGCAATTGGGCCACAACCAGAAAGTTTGTCAAGGAAGTCATTATCCGATTCAGCTATCCACATTGCATCATCACATACAATGAGAGTAATCTTTCCATGGGGGAACTCATCGAGTTTTGTGAAGAACAAGGCATTTTTCACGATATTTCACAAGCCAATGGACAAGTTGAAAGGGAAAATGGCCTAATCTTACAAGGCCTTCGACCTTGTCTCAAAGCACCACTACGTCGTGATGCAGGGGCTTGGGCGGAAGAATTATCGTCTATTATTTGGAGCTTATGAACAACTCCAAACATGTCATCTAGATACTTCTGAGTGATTTAATCCATATTTCTCCCCGAGTCGCTACGTATGTCAAAGAGGATGCCAAAGTTTCTCAACAAGATGACCTCGATATACTCGAGGAAGTTCGGGTCATTGCTGAACAGATATGTATAGCCTATTAGCATAAGATACGCAAGTATCATAGCTAGACAATCAAAAATCATTCCTTCAGGAAGGGAGACCAAGTTCTCCAACTATTGCAACAAAGAAATCACAAATTTTCCCCGATTTGGGATAGACCCTTCATAATTTGCAGAGTACTACACAATGGGTCACATTATTTAACCAATATGAGAACACAAGGAAAGACCCGATACTAGGAAGAGAAAGAGAGCTGGCGGTAGTAAAAATCCAGATGAGCTAGATCATCTATGGAATATTGGTCAGCTACACCCCTTCTACTCTTAAGTTTTCTTTTCTTGTAGTCATACAATTGTACAAGTTCAAAGTGCACTAAAGTATTGGTTACCTCAATGTTTTCTAAGATGTTTTTAGTACCATCTTATTTTCGAATGATCATGTCAAACTCAAAAAATGCCAGAATGCTTCAAAGTACTTTTTGCTCGAGAGAGTTCTGATTAGATTTTTGATTCTATAAAAATGTTACCTTCAAGTGTAAGTCTCATTTTTATATTTAGACTTTGGTTATTTATTTGATTGCTTGGACACAGGCATTTTTCGAGTAGTGAATTGTTGGTATTGGAAGCTGGCTATATTTACGAGTTCAAACTGGTTTAGCAATTGAGCTTCTTTTCTTAGTAGTATTTTCGTGCTGAGGGTTGGCTGGCTCATGAAAGGGACGAGTGGAAAAGCTAGATACATGAAAGTATAAACAAAAAGTGCTTAAGTAATTTTAGATAACCACAAAATGAAAAATTTTTGCTAGATTAAGTGCATAAGTTCTTAGAGCACAACCACATAAATTGTTTAAATTAAACCACTTCTTTCAAAATAATGCATATTTAGTTTCGGAGTCTATGCTGCAGGTGGTGAGACGGAGATCTTGCTGCTACGCTGGTTCCACCATCAACACCATCATGATCCTGGTCCGAGTCGATGACGTCTAACTCAGTCTTTTCGTCATAATCATTGGAAACTTTTGTTTGTTTGGCAGGGGGCTTGATGGCATGGAGACAAACTAAAATAATGAATTAGAGAAATTGGTCGTGTCATCCACACGACAATCCTACCCAGCACAAGACTCCCAAATGGCTCCGACATCTTGATTTTTGTCGTCTTCCTCGATAGTCAAAATACACTTGGTCACCTGCATTATTTCCATACTACCATTGTTGCGACCTCGGATCGTTAAGGATCCTAAGTTCCTGTGATTAACATGTTAGTCCCTGGATCAATAGCTAGCACTTCACAGTCGATGAATATCATGTAAAACACAAGTCATTATTACACGAATAATCCAGAGTATAATTATTACAACTTGCATAGCTTATAGCTAGCTCAAATAAAACAGTGGAGACTAAGTAAAACTTGAGTCCATCAACGCCTCAGGCTAGCTGCGTGAAGACCCGCGATCCCTACGCACCTTTCAATCTTTGGATTCTGCACATAAGACGTGTAGCCAACAAGTTGGGTCAATACTTTGAATGTATTGGCAAATTTACACCAAGGAAAGAGTAAGACTATCTCTACATGCAAGGCTAAGAGTAGGCTCCAGGGTTCATTTGCGTAAAGCCGATTTTATCAATGTCATAAGAAAAGTGGAGTAAAGTTTTCCCTACTTTGAAAACTTTGATAAATAGTATAGGGTCGAATGGAACACGTGGATATTACTCACCAAGTGCCCAATCAACCTAGCACTTGGATATTACGCACCAAGTTCCCAAAATCCCACACAATGGCGATATTACTCACGCCTTGGGATTTATAAAACGTTAAGTTTGGAAAAGAGAGAGGAAGATCTTTCAGAGGCTCCATCCTTCAGATGCTCAAAGTTGTTTTGTTTCCGTGAACACCGCTGATCGATCAGATTGCAATACTCTCGAGAGGTTGTGCACTTTCCCCACAATCCACGATCAAGTCCTTTTACAGACAAGACCATGGCGAAGCCTTCCCTTAGTAGCCCCTCTACCAGCTGGATCCAACCGTGCCAAGAACCTCCATATGTTGGTACCCGTTGAGGTTTCCCACTAAGTACTAAGCCAAGACAGAGCCCATATGTATTGTGGTTGCACGGGAAGCTTCTGAATTCTGAAACATGGCAGACTTCTTTGATTCCTGGGCAGCCGTCCTCCACCAAAATCCCACTCGTTGACCCGACAACCATTCCGCCCAGAAGGAAAACTTAGTTTTATTTTTAAGGGGGTTTTGAGAAGAAAAGTTCGCTCGAGAGAGCTCCCATGCTTAGAAAATTCTAGAGTCTTTCGAACCCTCCCAACGGTATTTGATACATATAAGTATATAGCATAGCAAGCATAACTTAGAAAAACAGGATAACCTATTGGGATGGAAAATCCTAAGCATAGAGCTACTCATGGCATACTACAAAACCGCACTTGCAAAATAGTACTAAGAAAAATCTACCGAAATCCTACACATGCATGCTACAGAATTTGAAGAGTAAAACATGCATAGTCAAAGCTGGGACATAAACATGAACAAGTGGTGTAACTTGCCTTGATCCGAGCAGCAATCTACACAACAGTACTCCTCAGCGCACTCCGAGCAATCTAACGAAACAAACATGGATCCAATCACAATTTGCACAAAACAAGTCACGAAGTGAATTATGCATGCATGCAACATGGTAATATGCAAGGATGGATTCAAATTTGACCACGGGTTTTAATTAGGGGTGTTTTTGAGTTGGGGATATCATTAGAATTAATTCCACACAGATTTTAAGTATTTTGGGTTAAACCCTAAACAACCAAGCTCAAAACTAGATCTACAACTCCAATCCACCTCGAGATAGATCTTAACACCCTAAGCATGATAAAACAATTTTCTACAGAAGGTTTTGTCGAGACAAAGCGAATGCAACAAGAACCAACTAAAACGGAGCTATGGATAATTTTCTAGAATTAAAATACTCTAATCTAATCTTTAAGTCCTACTGCAAGATTGCTATGACAAAACGGCAATATTATTGTAGATCTATGTTCTACTCGAAAATATGAATCCAACGGTATATTATACGCAATTTTTGGACTAAAACTCGAATTACTATGGATTTTACAATGTTGGAGCTATTTCTGCCTATTTTAAAAGAAAAACAAAAGGGGGCCAGCGACGCGGCGACACGTGGCGGCTCGGGACTGGCCAGCGACGCGCGTGTGACGTTGACGCGGGGATGACACGGCGACGACGTGGTGACTGCCACGCGGCGCAACGTGGTTGGCCGGTGCGGTTCGATCGGTTAGATCCGTTGGATCTCGATCCGACGGTCGGAGAGGGCTTACCGGCGGTGGCGACGACGGGCGGCGGTGGCGTGTCGGCGGCGCGGCGGTGCTTCTCCGGCCCGACGAAGTGGTCGACGGCGGCCGGCTCGTCGTCGTGGCTGCGTTTCCGGGGGCGGCTGCGGCTCCTCCTTCCCGAGGTGGCGGCAGGCGGCGGCTAGAGGCGGTGAAGTCCGGCGGCTCTCCGGCGAGAGATTGGCGGCGGCTCGGCGGCGGTGGGATGAAAAAAATCTAGGGATTTTGTGGGAGGCATGCCGGGGTACTTATAGGCGGCTTGCTTGGCGCGGGGGTCGCGGAGTCCGCTCCGAATTCGCCGGAGGAGGTTGGCGCTGACGCGGAGACGGCGGCGTGCTCGAGCCAGACTCGGAGGAGGAGGCGGCTAACGGGTGGGGCCCGCCTATCGGCGGCTGCAGGCGCGGGGTGGGCTGGCGACGGTGTTGGGCCGGCCCAGCCGGGCGTTCGCGGTAAGCGCCGCTCGCTCGCGGGCGTGCCCGGTGAATAGGAAGCGGGCTGGCTTCGGCTGGCCCGCCTAGGTTAGACTCTTGTGTTTTTTATTCTTTTATTTATTTCAGTTTTGCTATTTGTTTAATAACTTTTGCAAACGGACTCGGAATTAGACGAAATTTGTTTCTAAAATTTTGTAAAAAGAAGAGGGTTAGAGTAGGACTTTAACATAACACTTTTGCAAGGGTTTTAGTGGTTCAAAAATATTTTACCCCCCCCCCCCCCTTTTTGTCTATAATTGACTATGGGGTTTAAGAAAATACCTGATGCAGTTTTGATATGTGATGCCATGATGCAATGATATGATGCATGCTTCTAGTAACATCTGAAATTGAGAAATTTGGGATGTTACAAACCTACCCCCCTTAAGAAGAATCTCATCCCTGAGATTCAGGTTGGTTAGCAAATAGGTGTGGGTGTTCTTTCTTCAGGTCTTCTTAACGCTCCCACGTGGCCTCTTCCTCGGAATGGTGATTCCATTGGACTTTGCAAAATCTGATAGTCTTGGTACGAGTAATTCTCTCGGCTGTTTCCAAAATCCGGGTAGGTTTTTCCTCATAGGTGAGATCGTTTTCCAGTTGAACCTCGTCCAACGGAACCGTATCCTTCAGTGGGGTTTCAGCCATTTCCGGGTGACAATTCTTTAGTTGCGACACATGGAAAACATCGTGAACTGTTAGCACTTCGGGCAATTCCAACTGATAGGCAACTTCCCCTCTACGACCTAAGATTTTGTAGGGCCCTATGAATCGGGGTGCTAACTTACCCTTGATTCCAAACCTCTTAACTCCTCGTAGTGGCGAAACTCAGAGATACGCACGGTCTCCCACTTCATAAGTCACATCCCTGCGCTTGGAATGAGCATAACTCTTTTGTCTGGACTGGGCTATTTTTAACCTGTCTTGTATCTGTCTCACTTTTTCTTCGGCATCCTTGATCAGTTCAGGTCCAAACAAACTACGTTCTCCTACTCCACTCCATAGCAGCGGAGTCCTACACTTTCTGCCATATAGGACTTCGAATGGGGCCATCTTGATGCTAGTTTGGTAGCTGTTATTGTAGGAGAATTCCGCATATGGGAAGTTATCATCCCAACTAGACCCATAGTCTAGCACACAAGCTCTTAACATGTCCTCCAAGATCTGATTAACCCTTTCCGTCTGTCCATCGGTTTGTGGGTGGAAGGCAGTACTAAACTCCAGTCGTGTCCCTAGAGACTCGTGTTGCTGTCGCCAAAACTTAGAGGTGAATTGGGTACCTCTATCAGAGACAATCCCCTTGGGTACACCATGAAGACTTACGATCTTTGACATATAAATCTTGGCAAGTTTAGCACTCGTATAGGTGGTCTTTACGGGAAAGAAGTGGGCCACCTTTGTGAAATGGTCACCACTACCCAGATGGAGTCATACCCTGAACGAGTCCGCGGTAGTCCTGTGATAAAATCCATGCCTACCTTGTCCTACTTCCAATCAGGCACAGGTAATGGCTGCAGCAGTCCTGCTGGCTTTCGATGTTCGGCCTTAACTTTGTTGCATACGTCACACAAGGAGATAAATTCAGAAATTTCTCTTTTCATGTTGTTCGACCAGAACCTATCTTTCACATCCATGTACATCTTTGTATTACCAGGATGAATTCAGTAAGGCGAACCGTGAGCTTCCTGAAGGATTATCTTCCTGATATCAGGGTCATTAGTAACTGACAGACGCTTCTCATACCAAAATGTTTCTTGTTCGTCCGTGTGAAACCCTTTTGCTTTACCCTTGCTTATATTAGCTCTGATTTCTTCCAACTCTTTGTCCCCCTTCTGGGCCTCTTTAATTTGGTCCAGAAGCGTTGGCACTATCTCCATAGTTGCTAAGTATCCCTCCGGAACTATTTCCAACCTGAGGTCCTTGAATTGTTCACACAAATCATTTGGAAGTTCTCCCACGATAAGTCCATTTACGTAGACCTTCCGACTTAAGGCGTCAGCCACAACGTTGGCCTTTCCAGGATGGTATTGCAGGTCCAAGTCATAGTCCTTGATGAGCTCAAGCCATCTCCTTTGCCTCATATTTAATTCCTTTTGAGTGAATATGTATTTAAGGCTCTTGTGATCCGTGAACACATCACAATGTTTGCCCATTAGGTAATGTCTGCATACCTTGAGTGCATGCACAACTGATGCTAGTTCCAAATCGTGCGTGGGGTAGTTATTCTCATGGTTCTTAAGTTGCCGAGAGGCGTAAGGCACTACTTTTCCATCTTGCATCAGTACACTACCGAGTCCTTGCTGGGAAGCGTCGCAATAGACCTGGAAGTCCTTTTGGATATCAGGGAGACACAAAACTGGTGCTGTTACTAGGCGCTTCTTCAACTCTTGAAAACTTCCTTCACATGCCTCGGTCCATTGGAACTTGTTCTCTTTCTTCAGAAACTTTGTCATAGGCTTTGCTATCTTGGAAAAGTTTTCGATGAATCTTCGGTAATATCCCGCAAGGCCCAGGAAACTCCTAATATCACCCACATTCTTAGGAGACTCCCATTCTATCACGGAAGCTACCTTACTTGGGTCCATGGCAACACCTTTAGCTGATATAATATGACCAAGGAATCCCACTTCTTTCAACCAGAACTCACATTTTCTAAACTTGGCATACAACTTGTGTTCCCTTAACTTTTCCATAATTAGGCGCAGATGCTGCTCATGTTCCTTCTCGTCCTTGGAGTATATGAGTATGTCATCAATGAATACCACAATAAACTTATCGAAGTACTCCATGAATACCTTGTTCATCATGGTCATGAAGTATGCTAGGGCATTGGTTAAGCCAAAAAGACATCATGGTGTACTCATACAATCCGTATCTTGTGGTGAAGGCTGTCTTGGGTACATCCTGTTCTCGGATCTTTAACTGAAAATAACCTGATCGGAGATCAATCTTAGAGAACACACTAGCTCCCTTTAATTGGTCGAATAGGTCGTTAATATTGGGTAGAGGGTACTTGTTTTTGATTGTCACTTCATTCAACGATCGGTAGTCCACGACTAGTCTCTTGGTTTTATCCTTCTTCTCCACAAATAAGAGAGGTGCTCCCCAAGATGACGCACTTGGTTGAATGAAGCCTTTGTCCAATTGCTCTCTAAGCTGTTTCTTAAGTTCCTTCAACTCATCTACATCCATTTTGTACGGTCTCTTTGCTATTGGTCTAGTACCAGACATCAAGTCAATGAGAAACTCGATGTCTCGGTCGGGAGGCATCCCTGGAAGTTCTCCCGGAAACACATCCGGATACTCCTTCACAATTGGCACATCCTCCAAGCTAACCCCCTTAAGAGAATTCACCATACTTCCTTTGAGTGCGAAAGCTGACTTAAAGCGGACCCTTTTCTTTTCCGGAGTCGTGAGTGCGATAGTCCTTTGGGCACAATCTATGACTCCCTCATATTCGGTCATCCAATTCATGCCCAGAATTATGTCTAAGTCTTGTGATTCTAGAACGACTAGGCTAGTGGGAAAGCTGTGCGCCCCAATCCTTAGTTCTAACCCACGGCATCCAGAGTTTGCCACCATTTCTCCTCCAGGAGAACTTACCCTTAGGGGAGTACTAATATTCTCCGTAGTTATCTTGCCTCTATCCACGAATACCCTTGATATGAATGAATGCGATGCACCAGTGTCAAAAAGAACAACTGCAGGTGTGGAGTTAAGCTTGAACTTACCAATCACTGAGTCAGGTGCCTCACGAGCATCCTCCACGGATACATGATTCACCGTGGCTTTGTCTAACGGATTCGGCTTCTTCCCATTTCCATTACCATTGCCATGGTTATGTCTATTGTCGTTTCCATTACCATTCCGATTCTTCGTCTTTTCGGGGCAAGTAGTCGCATAGTTCCCTGTCTTGTTACACTTGAAGCATGTCACTTCACTCAGATCTTTCCCATTGCCATTTCCATTGCGGTGTTTATGGCCATTGTGGTTATGTCCTCCATGACGATGACCATTGTGGTTGTGGCCATTGTGGTTGTGGGGTGGTGGTTATGAAGTGCGTTGCTTCTGATATGGGGTAGAGTTGTGCTTGTGTGATGTGGACTTTCTCTTCCGGTTCTCTATACTCCTTTGCTTTGCTTCAACCACCACTGCCCTGTCCAGGAGTTCCTGGTAGTTATCGAACTTCAGAGCCACAAGCTGAATAGATATTTCATCATTAAGTCCCCTTAAGAACTCCTCCTGTCTATTGGCATCAGTGGATACATCATCAGGTGCATAACGTGCCAGCTTGTTGAAAAGGTCCCCATACTCGGAGACAGAGTGGTGTAGTTGCTTCAAGTCACGGAACTCACGTCTCTTAAGTGACATGACTCCCGCGGCTAGGTGATGAGTACGAAAGGCTGCTTCAAACTGGTTCCAGGTGATAGCTTCAATATCGGGGTGGGTGACCTGGTAGTTATCCCACCATTCAGCAGCTTGTCCCTCAAGTTGGTGCGTGGCAAAGCGCACCCTGTCAGCTCCAACAACCTGGACGGTGTCTAACTTCTTGTTGGTGGTGCGGAGCCAGTCATCTGCCACAATTGGCTCAGAACTACTTGAGAAAATTGGAGGGTTTAACCTCAAGAACCGAGTCAGGTGATCCTGTTGGGGCGGTGGGGGTGGCGGAGGCGGTGGGTTGTTGTTGTTGTTGTTTTGCATGTTTTGAGTGAGGAGATGGATCAACTGATTCTGGGAGTTCAGAAGTTGTGCTATATCTGGGGGCATGTTGTTATTGTTGTTTCCACGTCTCGCCATCTGGAGGGTTTGGGAGGAAAGTTAAGAAATAGATAGAAATCCTAAGGAATAAACTCCTACCCATATGTAAACACGAGAAGAAAAACACACGAGAAAAGGAAGGCACACAAGGCACATAAATCCACACACTCAACCCAGTTTAACTAGCCAATATAAAAATTTTGGTACTCATTACAATCGCGAATAATGTTCGACTATAGAACTAAAGGTGGTCCAACTACTCTACTCAACATCCACTTCCTCATCCTCAATGATGAAGCCTTCCTTTTCCAGCAGTGACTTGTATAGCTCCATGTCCCTCGTCGTGGCTTCAAGCTTCTCTTGAAGTTCCTTCACCTCCTGTGGCTCCGGTGTTGCAGCTTCGAGCCTCCCTTGAAGTTCCTTCACCTCTTGCAGCTCCTGGGTAGCAGCTTCTAGCTTCGCTCGGAGTTCCTTCTTCTCCTTCTGTAGCTTCTTGATCAAACTTGACCCCATAGTCACAGGCGTGATCTTCTCCTCCAAGCTCCTCTTAGCTGCTCGCAGGTCCTTCAACATGGTGGCAAGGTTCTTGAACTCCATCTCATTCTTTGCGAGCACGAGACTTTGCTCCCTAATCCTCTTGTTCTTATCTTGCACCCTCTTCTCTTGATTAGGGAACCTCTTGTCTTGGGCGGTGAGCTCCCCTACTAGGGACTTGATCTTCTCTTCCAGCTCTTCGATCTTCTCGTCCGTCTCCTTGACTTGGGCACAAAGCTCGTCATTCCTCATGATCTCAAGGCAGCTCCCCTTCTGAAGGTCATTGATGTGGAACTCCAAGTCTTGATATTGGATTCTTCGACGCTTGCATGTCTTCCTTTCCTCCGAGGTTAACTCGATTGGAACTCCCTTCTCATCACGTCTTCCAAGGAGTTTGATGTGGTGGCCTTCAACCTCTTCATGGTGGTGTCCACAAAGGCGTGCAATGAGTTCCTAAAGCTGATGCTAAGTTCCTTCTCCTTGGAGTCGCTGGTGACATTGAGTACAATGGCCTCTGTCTTGGGTTCTGTCTGACTGCGCCCTGGTTGGATGACTTCAATCGGCTAGCATCCTTCCTTGTGCATCTTCCTCAGCTCGCTTCCCTTGATTGATGGCATGGGTAATTGCAATGTCTTGATGATGTCCAGAAGGCATTCCCCGAAGCGCAGGCACTTGATGTGTTTAGCGGTATCGTAGTACAAGGCCGTCATCTTTTAGGTTAGGAGAGAGAAAAAATTAGGCACAAGGTAATAAGGCAGAGAAATACTAGAAGAGTACAAATAACTTAGAAGAATATAGAAAGCAAAAACACACATGGTAAAGGTGGTTTCCAATCCTAGGGGTCACGTCCTACAAGTAACTTTGTGTTATACTACCATTGTTGCGACCTCGGATCGTTAAGGATCCTAAGTCCCTGTGATTAACATGCTAGTCCCTAGATCAATAGCTAGCACTTCACAGTCGATGAATATCATGTAAAACACAAGTCATTATTACATGAATAATCCAGAGTATAATTATTACAACTTGCATAGCTTATAGCTAGCTCAAATAAAACAGCGGAAACTAAGTAAAACTTGAGTCCATCAACGCCTCAGGCTAGCTGCGTGAAGACCCGCGATCCCTACGCACCTTTCAATCTTCGGATTCTGCACATAAGACGTGCAGCCAACAAGTTGGGTCAATACTTTGAATGTATTGGCAAATTTACACCAAGGAAAGAGTAAGACTATCTCTACATGCAAGGCTAAGAGTAGGCTCTGGGGTTCATTTGCGTAAAGCCGATTTTATCAATGTAATAAGAAAAGAGGAGGAAAGTTTTCCCTACTTTGAAAACTTTGATAAATAGTATAGGGTCGAATGGAACACGTGGATACTACTTACCAAGTGCCCAATCAACCTAGCACTTGGATATTACGCACCAAGTTCCCAAAATCCCACCCAATGGCGATATTACTCACGCCTTGGGGTTTATAAAACGTTAAGTTTGGAAAAGAGAGAGGAAGATCTTTCAGATGCTCCATCCTTCAGATGATCAAAGTTGTTTTGTTTCCGTGAACACCGCTGATCGATCAGATTGCAATACTCTCGCGAGGTTGTGCACTTTCCCCACAATCCACGATCAAGTCCTTTTACAGACAAGACCATGGCGAAGCCTTCCCTTAGTAGCCCCTCTACCAGCTGGATCCAACCGTGCCAAGAACCTCCATATGTTGGTACCCCGGTGAGGTTTCCCACTAAGTACTAAGCCAAGACAGAGCCCATATGTATTGTGGTTGCACGGGAAGCTTCTGAATTCTCAAACACGGCAGACTTCTTTGATTCCTGGGCAGCCGTCCTCCACCAAAATCCCACTTGTTGACCCGACAACCATTCTGCCCAGAAGGAAAATTTATTTTTATTTTGAAGGGGGTTTTGAGAAGAAAAGTTCGCTCGAGAGAGATCCCATGCTTAGAAAATTCTTGAGTCTTTCGAACCCTCCCAACGGTATTTGATATATATAAGTATATAGCATAGCAAGCATAACTTAGAAAAACAGGATAACCTATTGGGATGGAAAATCCTAAGCATAGAGCTACTCATGGCATACTACAAAACCGCACTTCCAAAATAGTACTAAGAAAAATCTACCAAAATCCTACACATGCATGCTACAGAATTTGAAGAGTAAAACATGCATAGTCAAAACTGGGACATAAACATGAACAAGTGGTGTAACTTGCCTTGATCCGAGCAGCAATCTACGCAACAGTACTCCTCAGCGTACTCCGAGCAATCTAACGAAACAAACATGGATCGAATCACAATTTGCACAAAACAAGTCACGAAGTCAATTATGCATGCATGTAACATGGTAATCAGGCTCGGGACTGGCCAGCGACGCACGTGTGACGTCGACGCGGGGATGACGCGGCGATGACGTGGCGACTGCCACGCGGCGCAACGCGGTTGGCCGGTGCGGTTCGATCGGTTAGATCCGTTGGATCTCGATCCGATGGTCGGAGAGGGCTTACCGGCGGTGGCGACGACGAGCGGCGGTGGCGCGTCGACGGCGAGGTACGGCGGCACGGCAGTGCTTCTCTGGCCCGACGAAGTGGTCGACGGGGGCCGGCTCCTCGTCATGGCTGCATTCCCGGGGGCGCCTGCGGCTCCTCCTTCCCGAGGTGGCGGCGGGCGGAGGCTGGAGGCCGTGTATTCCGGCGGCGCTCCGGCGAGAGATTGGCGGCGGCACGGCCGCGGTGGGACGAAAAAAAATCTAGGTCTTTTGCGGGAGGCGTGCCGGGGTACTTATAGGTGGCTTCTTGGCGCGAGAGTCGCGCAGTCTGCTCCGAATTCACCGGAGGCGGTTGGCGCTGACGCGGAGACGGCGGTGTGCTGGAGCCGGACTCGGAGGAGGCGGCTGATGGGAGGGGCGCGCCTGTCGGCGGCTGCAGGCGCAGGGCGGGCTGGCGACTGGCGACGGTGTTGGGCCGGCCCAGCCGGGCGTTCGCGGTAAGAGCCGCTCGCTCGCGGGCGTGCGCGGTGAATAGGAAGCGGGCTGGCTTCGGCTAGCCTGCCTAGGTTAGACTCTTGTGTTTTTTTTATTCTTTTAGTTATTTCTGTTTTACTATTTGTTTAATAAATTTTGCAAACGGACTCCGAATTAGACGAAATTTGTTTCTAAAATTTTGTAAAAAGAAGAGGGTTAGAGTAGGACTTTAACATGACACTTTTGCAAGGGTTTTAGTGGTTCAAAAAGGTTTTACCCCCCCTTTTGTCTATAATTGACTATGGGGTTTAAGAAAATACCTGATGCAGTTTTGATATGTGATGCCATGATCCAATGATATGATGCATGCTTCTAGTAACATATGAAATTGATGGGTTCGTAGCAGGGAAAACAAAACAATTCTACTGCAAGAACGAACAAAACCCAGATCTAATCTAGATAAATGCCAAGATCTAATCTATTAGACATGTGCAACGAGATAGATCTGTACTAACCCTTGTAGATCCGAAAGCGTTACGAGATTGGATCTCGTGGTTGATGTAGTCGATCACTTGCCGATCTCAAGATCGAGTGGACGATCCTTCCGACGCCGCGTTCCGGCAGCGCTTCCGCAGTCGGTCACATGTGCGGAGTCGAAGCAGACCTTCCTCTCCTCGTTCCAGCGAGCAGCGGAGGTAGTAGATCTTCTCCACGGAATCCCAGCAGCACGACGGAGTGGTGGTGGTGGTGGAGTAGAGAATTCTGCAGGGCTTCGCCTAAGCCTGAGCAGAAGAAAGGAGGAGGAGAGAGGCGGCTAGGGTTTGGAGTGGAGGGGGCCAGGGGGTGGCTCCTCCACCCCTCTATTTAAAGAAGGGAGGCGCCATGGGAAGGGGAGTCCTAGTAGGACTCCCCTCCCTCCTTGGCCGGCGGATTGGGAGGGGGGAGGAGTCCTCCTCCCCCACTACTCCTTGTCTTGCCCCACAAGGATTCCTTGATCCTTTCTTGGTTTTCAAGCAACCTCCAAGAAATCTTCCAGAACCTTCTGGAACATTCCGAAACCTTCTAGAATCCTCATACAAAACTCCGGAACATTTCCTAACTTAGAAAATGATCCCCAATATATGAATCTTATTCTCCGCACAATTCCGGATCTCCTCGTGATGTCCCGGATCCAATCCGAGACTCCGAACATCATTCGGTCTCCAATGCACATTCCATATTTACTTAAAACAACTTCGAACCTTAAGTGTGTCACCCTACGGTTCGTGAATATGCAGACATGATGGAGACACCTCTCCGATCAATAACCATCAGCGGGATCTGGAGATCCATAACGGTTCCCACATACTCAACGATGACTTTGTGATCGATAGAACCATTAACATACGAAACCAATTCCCTTTGTCACGCGATACGCTACTTATCCGAGGTTTGATCGTCGGTATCTCCATACCTAGTTCTACCTCGTTACTGATAAGTACTCTTTACTCGTTCCATGTTATGTCATCCCTTGTGACCTAGTCACATGCTTGCAAGCTAACTAGATGACATTCCACCGAGAGGGCCCAGAGCATATCTATCAATCATATGGATGGACAAATCCCAATCTTGGTCCATGCGCTTCAACACATACTTTCAGAATACCCAATGACACCTTTATAACCACCTAGTTACGAAGCGGTGTTTGATGTCATCAAAGTATCCATCCGGTGATGGTGATTAACATAACCTCATGGTCGAAGGATTAGGTTACTATGCATTTGAAAGCTTATAGCAATATGAACTTAATGACTTGATCTTATGCTACGCTTACTATGGGTGTGTGTCCATCACATCATTCTCCTAATGATATAACCTTGTTATTAATCACATCCAATGTCCATGGTCAGGAAACCATGATCATCAATTAATCAACAAGCTAGTTCAAGAAGAGGCTTACTAGGGACTCTTTTATGTTTACAAAACACACATGTATTACTGTTTCCTTATAATACAATTATAGCATGGGATGTAAACAATCATCATAAACACAAAGATATAATAATAACCACTTTTATTATTGCCTCTTGGGAATATCTCCAACAGTCTCCCACTTGCACTAGAGTCAATAATCTAGATTACATGGTAATATACCTAACACCCATGGCGTTCTGGTGTTGGTCATGCTTTGCCCTAGGGAGAGGTTTAGTCAACAGATCTGACACATTCAGATCAGTGTGTACTTCGCAAATCTTTATGTCACCATCTTGGACATACTCGCGAATAGCATGGAAACGTAGATTGATGTGCTTCAGCTTGCTATGTGACCTTGGATCCTGTGCATTAGCTATGGCACCTGTGTTGTCATAGTAGATGGCCATCGGGTCCAACGCACTAGGAACCACGCCAAGTTCAGTAATGAACTCCTTCATCCATATGGCTTCTTGTGCAGCCTCCGAAGCAGCTATGTATTCCGATTCAGTTGAAGATTTCACCACAATGCTTTGCTTGGCACTCCTCCAGCTCACTGCAGCACCATTCAAAATAAATACGTATCCAGACTATGACTTCGAGTAAGAAAGAACCATAAGAAAGAACCTCCATAAGAAAGAACCATATCCTTAGTCCTATTCAGGTACTTTAGGATATTCTTGACCGCTGTCCAGTGCTCCATTCCAGGATCACTTTGATATCTGCTAGTCAAACTAATAGCATGTGCTATATCCGGTCTTGTACACAGCATGGCATACATGATAGAACCTATGGCCGAGGCATAGGGAATATTATTCATTTTCTCTCTACCTTCTGCCGTAGCTGGACTTTGAGTCTTACTCAAGGTCTTACCTGACAACATGGGCACGAACCCTTTCTTGCTCTCTTCCATTCTAAACTTCTTTAGAACTTTGTCCAAGTATGAACTTTGTGAAAGCGCTATTAGGCGTCTTGATCTATCTCTATAAATATTGATGCCTAGAATATATGCCGCTTCGCCAAGATCCTTCATTGAAAAACTATTATTCAAATAGGCTTTGACACTATTAAGAAGTTCTATATCATTCCCAATCAACAATATTTCATCTACATATAGTACTAGGAATGCTATAGAGCTCCCACTCACTTTCTTGTGAATACAAGCTTCTCCATAAGTTTGTATAAATCCAAAGTTTTTGATTACTTTATCAAAACGTTGATTCCAACTCCGGGATGCTTGCTTCAGTCCATAAATGGAGCGCTGAAGTTTGCATACCTTGTCCGCATCTTTAGGATCGACAAAACCCTTGGGTTGTACCATATACAACTCTTCCTCAATGTCTCCATTAAGGAACGCTGTTTTGACATCCATCTGCCAAATCTCATAATCGAAATATGCAGCAATTGCTAACAAAATCCTCACAGACTTTAGCTTCGCTACTGGTGAGATGTCTCATCGTAGTCAACTCCTTGAATTTTTCGGAACCCTTTTGCGACAATTCGAGCTTTATAGACAGTAACATTACCATCAGCATCTGTTTTTCTTTTGAAAATCCATTTGTTCTCGACAGCCTTACGGCCATCCGGTAAGTCCACCAAAGTCCACAATTGGTTTTCGTACATGGATCCCATTTCGGATTTCATGGCTTCTAGCCATTTGTCGGAATCTGGGCTCACCATAGCTTCTTCATATGTCGCAGGGTCATCAGTGTTGTCCACCAACATGACGTTCAAGGCAGAGTCATACCAATCAGGAGTGGTACGAACCCTCGTTAACCTGCGAGGTTCAGCAGCAACTTCGTTCGAAGTTTCATGATCACCATCATTAGCTTCCTCTCCAATTTGTGCAGGCGGCACAAAAACATTTTTCGGTGTTGCGCTACTCTCAAATCCGAGAGAAGGTTCAACAACCTCGTCGAGTTCTACTTTCCTTCCAGTCACTTCCTTCGAGAGAAACTCCTTCTCAAGAAAGGATCCATTCTTGGCAACGAAAACTTTGCCTTCGGATCTATGATAGAAGGTATACCCAATTGTTTCTTTAGGGTATCCTATGAAGATGCATTTCTCCACTTTGGGTTCAAGCTTATCAGGTTGTAACTTCTTTACTTATGCTTCGCAACCGCAAACTTTAAGGAACGACAACTTAGGTTTCTTACTAAACCACAATTCGTACGGTGTCGTTTCAACGGATTTATATGGTGCCCTATTTAAAGTGAATGCGGCGGTCTCTAATGCATAGCCCCAAAACGATAGCGGTAAATCTGTAATAGACATCATAGACCAAACCATATCTAAGAGAGTTCGATTACGACGTTCGGACACACCATTACGCTGTGGTGTTCCCGGCGGTGTCAACTGTGAAAGTATTCCACATTTCTTTAAATGCATGCCAAACTCATAACTCAGATATTCACCTCCGTGGTCAGAACGCAGAAACTTAATCTTCTTGTTACGATGATTTTCCACTTCACTTTGAAATTCCTTAAACTTCTCGAAAGTTTCTGACTTATGTTTCATAAAGTAGACATACCCATATCTACTTAAGTCATCCGTGAAAGTGAGAACAAAACGATATCCACCACGCGACGCTACACTCATTGGACCGCACACATCGGTATGTATTATTTCCAATAAGTCTGTAGCTCGCTCCATTGTACCAGAGAATGGAGTCTTAGTCATTTTTCCCATTAGAGATGCTTCGCATCTTTCAAGTGATTCAAAATCAAGTGATTCAAGAAGTCCATTAGAATGGAGTTTCTTCATACGCTTCACTCCAATGTGACCAAGACGACAGTGCCACATGTATGTAGAACTATCATTTAATTTTGTTCGTTTAGCATCTATGTTGTGAACATGTGTATCACTACTATCGAGTTTCAGTAAGAATAAACCATTCATCTCAGGTGCATTACCATAAAAGATATTACTCATATTAATCGAACAACCTTTATTCTCAGACTTAAAAGAGTAACCGTCTCGCAATAAACAAGATCCAGATATAATGTTCATGCTTAACGCAGGCACCAAATAAGAATTATTCAAATTTAAAACTAATCCCGAAGGTAGATGTAGAGGGAGAGTGCCGACGGCGATCACATCAACCTTGGAGCCATTTCCAACGCGCATCGTCACCTCGTCTCTCGCCAGTCTTCGCTTATTCCGCAGCTCCTGTTTCGAGTTACAAATATGAGCAACCGAACCAGTATCAAATACCCAGGCACTACTACGATTACTAGTAAGATACACATCAATAACATGTATATCGAATATACCTTTCTTCTTGATGTTTCCGTTCTTCAGATCCGCCAGGTACTTGGGGCAGTTATGCTTCCAGTGACCAGCACCCTTGCAGTAGAAACACTCAGTTTCAGGCTTAGGACCAGCCTTGGGCTTGTTAGCAGGTGCGGCAGCTTTCTTGCCGTCCTTCTTGAAGTTGCCCTTTTCTTAGGCTTGCCCTGTTTCTTGAAATTGGTGATCTTATTGACCATCAACACTTGGTGCTCCTTCTTGATCTCTACTTCAGCAGTTTTCAGCATTGGACGATAGTTCAGGCAACATTTTGTTCAGTTAATGCATATTGTAGTTCATCACAAAGTTCTTGTAACTTGGTGGCAGTGATTGGAGGACACGGTGAATCCCTAACTCATTAGGAATCGTTATCCCCAACTCTTGGAGCTTGTTTGCGTTCCCAGACATGGTGAGCACGTGCTCGCTAACGGAGCTACCCTCTTCCATCTTACAGTTAAAGAACTTTTCGGAGGCCTCATTGCTCTCCACGGCCGCGTGAGTCTCAAAAATCAGCCTGAGCTCCTTAATGATCTCGAACGGGTCGTGGTGCTCAAAACGCTTCTGAAGCTCCGCTTCTAAACCGTACAGGATGGCACACTGAACTGTGGAGTAGTGATTTTTCCGAGTGGCGTAAACATTCTTTACGTCATCGGTGCTTCGAGCACATAGGTCAACTGACCAGCCCTGAGGACAATCTTCAGTCCACGGAACCAGTCTGTGAAGTTGCTTCCGTTGTTCTTAAGCTTTTCTTTCTCTAGGAATGCATTGAAATTGATGGATAGGTTCGCCATAATCTACAACAAATTTGCAAGTAGTTTAGACTAAGTTTATGATAAATTGAGTTCAATTTTAATTATTAAATTAACTAGGTGAACTCCCACTCAAAACAACATCCCTTACATTGTCTTAGTGATTACACGAACCAAGTCCACTACACCAAGTCCGATCTTCACGAGAGAAGATGTAGTTTCATCGGCGAACAATCTTCATGTTCATCATATCACTTATATGATTCATGCTCTACCTTTCGGTATTCCGTGTTCCGAGACCATGTCTGTACATGCTAGGCTCATCAAGATAACCTTAGTTTCCGCATGTGCAAATCTGGCTTGCACCCGTTGTATGCACACGTAGAATCTATCACATCCGATCATCACGAGATGCTTCGAAACGACGAGTCTTAGCAACGGTGCCAACTAAGGGTGAACACTTTATTACTTGATATTTGGTGAGAGGGATCATCTTATAATGCTACCGTCGCGATCTAAGGAATACAAGATGCATAAAGGATTAACATCACAGGCGATTCATAATTAGTGTGATATGATATGGCCCTTTCTTCTTATGCCTTTGATCTCCATCTCCAAAGCACGGACATGATATCCATCATCACCAGCATTGCGTCAAGGTCAGTGGCACCGCTTCATTGTTGTCCATCATCACTAGCAACTATTACAACTACTTGGAATAAATCTATTACAAGATGAATAGACACGCAGGTCTTAACAGAATTAAAGACAACCATTAGGCTCCTGCCGGTTGCCATATTACAACAAAGATCATTGCATACATCAAATATAATCACAATCACATGATGGCCATATCACATCACAAAACCCCTGCAAAAACAAGTTAGACGCCTCTAATTTTCTTTGCATGTTTTACGTGGTTTGGGGCTTTCGAATAAGAACGGATCTTACCTACGAAACTGAACCACAATGTTGATACAAGTGCTATCAAGTGCAAAGTGTAAATTGGATCTATACTATGGTGAGAGAGACAGACACCCGCAAAGCCACTTGTGCAAAGCAAGTTACACGTCAAGCGTGGAGCAAGTCTCATGTGCGATGACATGTAAGGTTAGCCCGAGCCGCTTCATCCCACCATACCGCAAGATGAAAAGTACACACAGCAAAAGACGGCACGAGCACCAACGCCCACAACATCATTGTGTTCTACTCGTGCAACAGATCTACGCATAGACACGGCTCTGATACCACTGATGGGTTCTTAGCAGGGAAAACAAAAAAATTCTACCGCAAGAACGAACAAAACCCAGATCTAATCTAGATAAAAGCCAAGATCTAATCTATTAGACATGTGCAACGAGATAGATCTGTACTAACCCTTGTAGATCCGAAAGCATTACGAGATTGGATCTCGTGGTTGATGTAGTCGATCACTTGCCGATCTCAAGATCGAGTGGACGATCCTTCCGGCGCCGCGCTCCGGCAGAGCTTCCGCAGTCGGTCACATGTGCGGAGTCGAAGCAGACCTTCCTCTCCTCGTTCCAGCGATCAACGGAGGTAGTAGATCTTCTCCACGGAATCCCAGCAGCACGACGGCGTGGTGGTGGTGGTGGAGTAGAGAATTCTGCAGGGCTTCGCCTAAGCCTGAGCAGAAGAAAGGAGGAGGAGAGAGGCGGCTAGGGTTTGGAGTGGAGGGGGCCAGGGGGTGGCGCCTCCACCCCTCTATTTAAAGAAGGGAGGCGCCATGGGAGGGAGAGTCCTAGTAGGACTCCCCTCCCTCCTTGGCCGGTGGATTAGGAGGGGGGAAGGAGTCCTCCTCCCCCACTACTTCTTGTCTTGCCCCACAAGGATTCCTTGATCCTTTCTTGGTTTTCAAGCAAACTCCAAGAAATCTTCCAGAACCTTTTGGAACATTCCGAAACCTTCTAGAATCCTCATACAAAAACTCCGGAACATTTCCTAACTTAGAAAATGATCCCCAATATATGAATCTTATTCTCCGGAGAATTCCGGATCTCCTCGTGATGTCCCGGATCCAATCCGAGACTCCGAACAACATTTGGTCTCCAACGCACATTCCATATCTACTTAAAACAACTTCGAACCTTAAGTGTGTCACCCTACGGTTCGTGAATATGCAGACATGATGGAGACACCTCTCCGATCAATAACCATCAGCGGGATCTGGGGATCCATAATGGTTCCCACATACTCAACGATGACTTTGTGATCGATAGAACCATTAACATACTAAACCAATTCCCTTTGTCACGCGATACTCTACTTATCTGAGGTTTGATCGTCGGTATCTCCATACCTAGTTCTACCTCGTTACTGATAAGTACTCTTTACTCGTTCCATGTTATGTCATCCCTTGTGACCTAGTCACATGCTTGCAAGCTAACTAGATGACATTCCACCGAGAGGGCCCAAAGCATATCTATCCGTCATATGGATGGAAAAATCCCAATCTTGGTCCATGCGCTTCAACACATACTTTCAGAATACCCAATGACACCTTTATAACCACCCAGTTACGAAGCGGTGTTTGATGTCATCAAAGTATCCATCTGGTGATGGTGATTAACATAACCTCATGGTCGAAGGATTAGGTTACTATGCATTTGAAAGCTTATAGAAATATGAACTTAATGACTTGATCTTATGCTACGCTTACTATGGGTGTGTGTCCATCACATCATTCTCCTAATGATATAACCTTGTTATTAATCACATCCAATGTCCATGATCAGGAAACCATGATCATCAATTAATCAACAAGCTAGTTCAAGAAGAGGCTTACTAGGGACTCTTTTATGTTTACAAAGCACACATGTATTAGTGTTTCCTTATAATACAATTATAGCATGGGATGTAAACATTTATCATAAACACAAAGATATAATAATAACCACTTTTATTATTGCCTCTTGGGCATATCTCCAACAGAAATTGCGAAATTTGGGATGTTACAACCATGGTGACTCATCACATGGTAAGGGCATTCTAGACACTGGTCTAGGTATATGACATCTTCCAGACCTCGATCAGCTTCAGAAACTCTTTGGCCTTGTCCCTTATTTTAGGAGGATATTTTTTCTAGGCCGGAGAGATTAACGGCTTCCCCAGTTTCTTCAAGAATCTAGAGAAAGTCAAGTCGGCTTATGTGGGACTCGGATGAGGAGGCATCTATAATTTTGAGGGGTTTTGTGAAAAGACAAAGATAAAAATTCTGACATAAATAGTCTGAAAAAATTTCAAATGAAAATGTTATGGCATTGACAAATTACCAAAGATAGTTTCATCCACTCTGGCCATTTTCTCCCTCAAGCTTCGTAGTTCTTCCCAGAGTGCCTAGGTGATGTCACCTTGCCTATTCGTTTCGATTTAAGATCTTAAATTTCTTTGTATCGGAGGAGAAGGGCCCGAGGTTGAGCTTATCGGTAGCGTGGTTCTTGGATTCTAGAAGATTTATCATGCTTTCTTCAAGCTCTTTCTTGATTTTCTCAAGATCGGCATGAATTTAAGTGTTCGCCAGCTCCAAGACCTTGAAGTTATTTGCCTCCTACACGAGCTTGTAGCATTGCGCTTCAGCAATTCTCTATCAATAAGGGAAACAATAGTCGAATTATAATTCGGTGGCTAAACCAAAAATGAACTGGAGAGTAAGAAAAGCTTATCTTCTGCCTCGTCCTTCTCTATCTTTAGTTGAGCATTTTCAAGCCAGAGAGATTTAATCTATGTCTCTTGTTATAGATATTCTTCAGTAGTTCCTAGTTGTAACAATTAACTTTTTGTAAGTCAGAATAATAACCAGAGTGAGACGGCTACTAAGACCCGGGAAGCTCTTTTAACTAAGTTAAATTTTAGCACGAGTCTTGGGGGCTACACTACTTCGTTCTTTGGCGTCCTAAAATCATCAACTCGGATTCTACAATCATAGTTTCTATCCAACCTAATGCTTGGGGGCTAGAGGATATGATATAAAGACAATAAAAAGAGTTGGAAAATGACTTACAATATGTTCGTGATGAAACTTCTTGAAGATGGCATGCATTTCATCCAAAACTTTCTCGGGAAAAATTAAGGGATGCACTTGTGGAGGCGGAACTCCCCCAGCCCTTATCCTTTGTTCCCAGAGGTTGATCTGTCCCAGCAAACTCTCAAGCTTTACCTCTTCAATTTCTCGAGCTACTTCATCGGCAGATAACTTTTAGGCTTCAAGGGAATCAAGCGCAAGTCTTTGGATATCTTACGCTTTCCAGTGGTGAGACCAAGGCTGACAGCATCAGGAACTTTCATCAGTTATTTGGCTAAAGAGCCAGCAACATGATGATTACCCTTAGAGAGTTCATCCTTATCAATTCCTGAGCCAACATCGGTGACTTGGGTTTGTGAACTGGTGTTCACAGGATCGTCAGCGTGAGCCTCAACATCTCCATCGCATGGAGAGGAAACATCCTACGGCACTAGCAATGTGTTGGGATTCAGAGTTAGAGGTGATGTCGATGGAGAAGTTAGACTCAACTTCTACTAGCGCAACGTATTTCCTAGTTTTCCCTTCCCATTTACCAATGGTTTCGCTATGAATCATAAAAATGAAAATTGTTATGACTCAAAATAATGCAAGTAAAAGTACAAGTTATGATAGAGATCCTACTTCTTGACGACTGGCAACACTTCTGCACCAGCCGAAACAACATGAGGCTTGCATTTCCTGGTGACCTCTTATGGCTGCTCTTCTGTCTCGTCCTCCTCAATCAATTCCGAATCTTCTAGCAGATAACCCATGATCGGAGAAGCTCCAACTCAGGGAGGTCTAAAAGCTAAAAGTCGAACATATATCTTAGTAGAACATAATAACAAAGGATGGAGATGATGATAAATAAAATATGTAAGTTGAAATATTTACCGGAGTCAAAGGATTCTCCGCGATGTACATGTGCATGGAGACATCCAGAACTTTCTTATTTACCCGTTCCTTGATCATCAACCAGATTTGGGTCTTGCAATCCTTTGAGGGAATCCGATTTGGACTAACCCTCAAGCTTTCCTTCTTGTAAAGGGTAACTCAATGCATTAGTCGATCACCATGGTGCTGTAGAGGCTGAATCTGACAATCCAACTAGTAGTGCACCGGGTCAGATCCCCTCTGGCATTTATTATTGATCAGAAACTCAATCCTCTTCTTGGCACAGATCAAGTTGTTAGACGGTACTGGCACTTCTGCATGCCATGAATCTTGGTGGGTTGCAGCACCATCAATGAAAACCGGCAAGCTTTCCCTCTGCCAGGAGCTGACATGTCCTATGAAGGAGATACGCCTAAGAGGTCAATAAGACATATGTTTTTATTTACTTATCTCATTAGTTCATTATAGTTTTCTATCGTGCTATAACTGTATTAAGTGGAAACATTAATACATGTGTGATATATAAACAAACCAGTTCCCTACTATCCTCTATACTCGTTCATTGGGCAGCTGATGATTGAGGTTTCCCTATCATGGACTTTATGACAACAACTAACAACAAGGTCACTTCATTAGTTGAATGCAGTGATGGACAACACCCAATCATAGTATTACCATGTGATGCAGTCACAAAGTTCAATATTGTGATATCTAGCAAAGCATAGTGATTTAGTCTTTCGACCGTGAGATCATATTAATCATTGTCTCCCGAGGATGCTTTGATCACATCAACCGTCATGACCGTAACTAGGTTACTATAAAGGTGTGTATTGGGTATTCCATAGGAACTTTTGAGGCGTATGTATCAAGATTAGAATTTGCCTATCCTAGTGATAAATAGATACTCTAGGCCCACTCGGTGAGATTACATCTATAAGTTTCCAAACATGTGAGTAGGTCACGGGGATATAATATCATGGTAACAAGTAAATGTGTTTGTCGGTAACAACGTCGAACTAGGTATGTCGATACCAGAGATCAGATATTTGGCAAACTATGTATTGTAGACCAAAGGAAATGAGACTTGGCGTTCAAGTTTCAAGCGATCAAGTTGTTGGTGGAATGCATGGGGGCCATCATGTGTTTACAGATACTGCTGTTGGTCATTACAGAGAGGTGTCTAAATCATGTCTATGTATTCTCGAGCCGTAGGGTGAAACAAATAAGGGTGGATGATTCTTAGGGATTGATCCGAGATTGTAGGAGAAAAGAGAGAGAACTAAAGAATAGTTCCAGAGTGATACCAGAATGATTCCAGGGATATCCGATGATGATCACATGTGGATGAAAGGTGTTGCGGAGTGAGAGGTATTAAATAATATTTATTTATTAATAATTAAATGAATTAATGTTAAAAATATTATTTAAAATGGATTTATGGGACAGCCCACCTAAATGGGCATCACCGAAGGAGGCCAAAGAGGGGGCCGCATGCCCTTGGGAAGGCCAAGGTGGCTACCGTCCCTAATGGGCCCTCCCACCATGTTGGGCCCATGTGTGGGGGGGGGGGGGGGGGGGGGGGGGGCTGGCCGGCACCTCCTCCCACCTTCTGCCTCTTGATTAGTTCCACCTCGGGGCTTTTAGGGAGGGATTACCTCCATTCCACCTATATAAAGAGGAGCACCCCTCTCCCCAAATCCATCCCATCAATTGGCTTTGCCTATTCTATACCTCTCCCTCACATGTTGTTCCCAAGATTGGAACTGCATATGAGGATAGGGGTTTCTCCACCATACACACGCTGTCAAGCTATTGTACTCGGTCTGGATCAATCTTCTTTCGCTGCTTTGCTAGACTAGAGACCAGGAGATGTCTATACATCGCATGTGTGTAAGGCCATGAGGCACCGCCATTTGTGGTGCTCTTCCTTGGAGCTTAGAGCTTTGATGTCGACACGACCTTGAGGTCGGTTACGTCGGACAAGGACTAGGGTTGACTTGACTGGAGCTTCGCAACCTTAAGGTCGGGCGAGTATGCCTATGTCATCCACGTTCCCCTTGGAACATTAACCACTTTCAGTCTTCAAAGGTATGAACATTGAGTCTACTCTCGTTACCTTACGTCTGCATAGATAGATCTTGGATATGTGTGTTCATCATCTGAATTTTTTAGTTTTCTTCCATGGAACCCCTTCATCCTTGTGATAGAAGAACGTTGTCGGCCATCTCTTCACTGATTCACTAGCTAAAATCTTAGGGTAGACTTGGTCTCTCCTAATGACTAAGCTAAGAGTTTTGTTATTATAAGGAATACTGGCAGTGATGGAATTCTTCCGGGTACCAAAGTAGTACCGAAAAAGCGTTAGACTCAGTTTGATTCCGAGTTACCCCTCACTAAGATCCACGTGGGCATTAAGCTCTAACAACAAGTTTGGGGGAAGATTATGGAGTTGGATGCCATAGTGGTTGATTACCTCGGAGAAGAATTCCCACGGCGAAAACACTTTCCACGATCGAAGTTTGTCATGAAGTGGATGTGCTCGCCGTTGCTTGGCACCGGAATTACTTCAGTAAGGCCATTACGCCATGCGTTGTCCCGGAAGTATCCCTCGTCGACCATCTGCTGGAGTTTTTGTCGATGAGGCTCAGGATCTAGATCCCACAATACCTCCTCTCCTCCGCCGCAGTCGATAATGACGTTGTGCTCGCTGGAGAAGAATAATTGACCATCTCATTGGAGGTGACCAAGAACTGGCGGCGTTGTGGCTTTGGAGTTGGAGAGAAGAAGACAAGAGAGCGCAGGGGGACACAATGAAGATGTCACTCAAGAGCTGAATTGAAGAAAAAAATGAGCATTTCCCCCTTTATAACCAATCTACACCGAGATTAGTGCTAAATGCGCCAGATTTTCACCACGCGTCATGGAACGCACGGGGCAACTTCCTCGTTAAGCCTCCGCCTTCTCGATCTCTGTGATCGCATTGAAAAGGCGTCTCAGTTTCGAGAGATACGGGACTTACCAACGGTCACACTGACAGAATAAATGTCAGTGATGTGATAAGACCTGAAAAGTGTTAGGTTACATCACCAGACAAATTTCCGGCTCATTTTAGAATGGGTGTGAAAACATGAATGATAATACAATAAGTCCGACTCAGTAATGTCTCGGATCCTACAATTTTTCCTTTTGAGTTCTAGGAATCTTTCAAGATTCTACAACCGAAGAATGTTTAAGCTAGACAAAGAAATCTGACTTTGGATCTTGGAGGCTTCCGGCGGCTACTATTGGGGATGTACTTTTCGGTATACCCACGCCTACTCACTAGCCCGGGTGGCCTACTTCTGTGTTAGAGCTTTTCTCCATGGGCGTCCTATTCAGGGAAAGAAGAATGGAGGTCCACCAGGCTACGGGAAGGCCCAGAAGATTTCCTTTAGATAGAATTGTAGTCCAAGATGTACTATGTACTAGCTCTGTATCATAGCTATATAGTTTAGGGGCAAGCCTTTAGGTCACAACCAATCTCAACTCGCACAGGAGATACCAAACCTTGTAGTCCATTGTAAACGTCCAGCTATACCGATATACTGGATTGATAGCAGGAGTAGGATCCGACCATGGCAATCAGATCTGAACCTGGGTAAACTTGTGTGATCACCATCCTAGATCACCGTACATCTTACACCCCTCCTTTTCCATGCCACGAGGACAACCTCATGGAATACTTGTCTTACATGCGACGTTAGATGCTTCTGAGGTTACTAAGGCTGCAGACAAGAGTGTTGATGATGCTGCTATGGAGGATTATGTTCAGTATGTATAGAACTGTTGGGGAACATGTGAAAAACAAAAATTTCTAGCACATAAGCCAGACCAATTATGTGGGAGTGAGGTAACAAATCATACCCTCGTAGATCAATTTAGCAGAAGTTGTCGATGATGAGGTTTATGAAGACGAGTGTCGATCCCTGCAACAAGACTTGTCAAGTCACTAAAAAATGTATTATCTCACGGACTGCTCCAATTGTATAGTATCACATATGCAACACCTCCAAAATATCCACACATATAAGATCCTAAAACCGCATTGAAGTGCTATCAAGTGCAAATTCGAAGCAGGAGTGTGTTTGCACAGTTCTAGCAGCGCTTCTATAGTACCAGCTAGATTAGATATAACTAGAGGTAGAAATTATTCAACACTTTCGTGTCGATGAAGTATCTTGTACACATGATGATGACAGTGACAACATGAGGAGAGGGAGAGGTTGGGAAGCCACTCTGCATTGTTGGCGGGCATCGACACCGAGGACGGTGGCTCACGGCAAAGAGAGGAGGGACGACGATGACTTGGGTTGGGGGCATGGGCTAAGGTTTTCTCTGGTGCCACCCCTTTATATGTTGGGTGCCTAGCTGGCCATACCCCCTACCTTAAGGGAGGGGATTGAGTCCATGTAGGACCACCTCCCAATCCTCCATAGTGAGAGGGAGAGTTGGGGTCCAACTCGGACCTTGCTTCCAATCCAAATTGGTGAGAATTCCCCTCCCCCACCGCCAGATGGCCTAGGATATCCCATGCGCCCCCTTGACCCATGGGTCCACTAGGGTTTGCCCCTTCTAGATCCTTCCAAATATTTCAGAACCTTCCAAACCCTTTTGGGACCATCCAAAGGTTTTGAGATATTCAAGATCATTCCAAAACCTTCCATAATATGTTATGAAATACGTAAACTCTTGGTGATACTGTGGATACGAAATCATGTATCGCGGGCTCAGGCGCTTATAAATGCTAAGGCACACACCTAGTCAGAGTGTCAAAAAAAGCCGCCAGGTTAACTACATCGGGAAATTTTTTTAGGCGACACTTTTTTGTCTTGGTACATCATCAATCGCCGACCTAGTGCTACCAAGACAACACAACATTAGCGTCTCTACCCATTGTATGATAATAGGTGAGAGAACGACACAAAGATAATGCATGGTACGATATCTAGGGGCGGATGATATGTGGTAATTTTACAATTCCGGCCCTATTCAATATATAATATCTATCAAGAATAGAATAACAAAGAACTCATAACACAGAGAATGCAACTTTAGCAGAATCAGCATGAACATTCATTATATACAAATATTACTTCTCAACACAACAAGTTCATAGCTCACATAGCTAGTTACATATATCTAATTAATAGCCACACGTTCAAACCACTACAAAATATGCACTGTCCTGGTTGGAGAGCCTACTTCAACTGTGAACTCGAAGGCACAAACATCACCTTCCTAGAGTTTGTCTTGGCGAACATAATCTTCCCAGTTTGATGTGAAACTGATAGGACCCTCATTATCACACTTCACTGTAACTTCACCAATAACATTTTGGCTGCAAACACACGAGAAGTTAATTGTTTCTCCTTCAGATATGTAAGGCATCATATATTTCCTAGAGAAATTTGATGAAAAGTCCTACACATGAAAGACAGGAACATGTAAGTTTGTTACAGTATGTACCTCAAGTAATTAAGATTGGCATTCTAGGAATGGTTAAGTTTAGAGATAATTACTATATTTATTTTGTAGATTGTCGCTTTGTTGAGGGTGAAAACATAGTAAGAAATTTTTGGTCTATCTCTACTAGTTAAAAAAGATGAACGGTTATGTTTCCTGGCACACGCTTTTCGCCCATCCTTCGTCCAACCTCAGCATCCCTCATATGTTTTTTCCGCATTTAGTACCGAGAATCTCGCGTGCCATTCCCTTTCCTTTCTCTCGCTTTCCCCTAGCCATGCCGCACAAGGGAACCCAGTCATTCTCGGCCTTCACAACCACAGGGACTGCTCTTGGGTAGCAGCAATGGCAATGGCGGCATAGAGGATTTCTCGATGGACTACTCTGTGTAGTCCGTTGGTGGCATTGCGGGGCTTGGCAACATACTATCCGGTAAGGATGAAGACCAACATTATGATTAACGAGTCATGAAGTAACATTTGAAGGGCCTCATCACATCCTTATCATATCCAAGTCCATGTGTCTCTTATGGTCAAACAATATTTTAGTAATGGTAATACTTATTATGGGGAACTACTGATAACAATATTGATGATGCGCTTCACGGTATATATAGTTCGGTCTTTCCTTCGCCGTTGTTATGTCAACAACTCTGATCTCATATTGCATCAGCAAAATCTAGAACACTTTGTGTTTTCTCAATAGTTAGGAAACCGAGACAATCAATAACATATGAACTAGTATAAGAGGCGAGACTAGGGATATCTAAATAGTATTTGTAATTCAACAAATGTATTCTGGTTTTCCTCGAAAATCTCGTTATCTGGAACTAATACAATTACGATAGGTAATAATAAACTTAATTACGAAACATAAATATAACTAATAGTTCATTATTATTACCTCTAGGGCATATTTCCACTAGTTTACCACTTGCACTAGATTCAATAGTCTAGTTTACATTTAGCAGTCAAACACCTATGGATTCTCATTGTTGCTTGGGATTTGCAAGCGTTACTGTCTTCGTTAAAGGATTTGACACATTTAGGTCCATGTGAATTTTGCACATATTGATATAACCATAATTCATGAATTGGCATAAGCGATGAAATCGATGGTATGCATGCTTGTTATTCTGGTGGGACGTTGGTTCTTTAGTTTGAGAAATGGAACCATTGTTGTCACAATGAATCTCACGAAATTCTATGATGAAGTTCTACATCCAGACGCGCTCCTTCGTAGCTTTTGATGCTCCTATGTACTGTGCGTCTAGTGTATAATCCGCAAATGTATCTTGTTTAGAACTCTTCCAGCTCACTACTCCACCATTTAAAGTAAATGTTGGAGATATGCCCTCAAGGCAAAAAGTAAAGGTGTTTTTTTCCATATCTCAAATGTTCATAATAACTTTTATTCCATGCTATAACTATATTAAGCGGAAACATTAGTACATGTGTGGAATGTAAACAAACCAAGTCCCTAGTAACCTCTAGGAAACTAGCCTATTGGTCAACTGATGATCAAGGTTTCCTGATCACGGACATTTATATTAATTGACAATGGGGTCATTTCATTAGGTGAAATATGTCATGGACACACACCCAACATAATTATTGTAATGAGACCTAGTCACAAAGTTCAACATTGCGATAACTAGGAAAACATAGTAACCCGATCCTTTGACCGTGAGATCATATCTAATCACTTTCTCCCGAGGGGCTTTGATTGTATCAACCATCACACCGTAATGGGGTGATCATAAAGGTGTATCTTAGGCATTCTGAAGGAATAGGTTGAGGAATATGCATCAAGATCAGGACGTGCATCCACGTGATGGATAGATACTTTGGTCTCACTCAGTGAGATTGCATCAATAAAGCTTGCAAGAATGTGACAAGGTGACGAGAATGTAATATCATGGAAAAATTAAATGTTTTTGTTGGTAACAAGATTGAACTAGGTATAGAGATACTGAAGATCATATCTTGGACAAACTTGGTATTGTGTTGAAAAGGGATTGGGACTCGACGTTTAAGGCTCAAGCGATAAAGTTAATTTGTGGAATGCATAGGGACCATCATGGTTTCTAGATCCTATGGTTGGTCATTCATCGGATAGGTGTCTCGATCATGTCTGTGCATTCCCAAACCATAGGATGGCACTCTTAAGGGTATATAATGCTTGCGGTTTTATTCGAGACTGTTGGAGAATTGAGAGGGAACTCCAGAATTGTTCTGGGGAGATGTCGGAAAGGTTTCAAAGTCAATGAATTGTTTAGAGACTAAATAACATGTTTTATTATTTAATTGAAAGAATTAAATATTAAAGTATTGAAATATTTATTGCCTACACATAATGGGCCACCATGAAAGTAGCACACTATGGGGGACCCCACACCACATGGGGGCCGATAACCCAAGAGGGGGTAGCATGGAGTGGGGCAGCGGCGGAACCCTAGGGTGGTCCCCATCCTAGGTGGAGGTGCCCTAGATGGCACCTTCCCTCCTCCCTTGCCTATATAAGGGAGGGGAGCCCCCTCCCCTCATTCGCCCCATTGGCATTTGCCTCTCTCCTCTCGCTCTCTCCCTCATGTGTGGTTCCGTAATATTGGAACATGCATATAGGGTTTGAGTTCTCCACCATACTCATACCATCGTGTCGGTTGATCATTGGTCTAGATCATTCTTATTTTGCTGGTTTGCTAGGACAAAGCCCACGGGATGTCGCCTATGCTGGACTCGTGTAGAACTTTAGAGTTGTTGCATGACCTTGAGGTCACCATCACCGTACAACTACATCATAAAAGGTCATTGGAACATAAAGCTTTTCGGTCTTCAAGGGTATGAACACTGAATCCCTCTTTACCTTACATCTTCATATAGTAGATCTTGGCTATATAGTTCTCGTTGTTAGGAAATTTTTATTTTCTGCTACAGAATCCTATAGTGGTATCAGAGCCGATCTATGCATAGATGTGTTGGTACGATTAGAACACATAGTGCTATATGGGCATTGATTTTCTAGTTATTACCCTCCACGTGTACTTGTTCATATCATGGTAATGTCTTATGAAGCAGCCCAAACCAACCTTACACATACTCTTATGCGAGACTGGTTTCACACCTAACATATGTCTTGTACCATATATGTGGCCAACGGGTGTCTGTCTCTCTTACGTTATTTGATAAGGCATTTACAATGGATGACCTTGAATAAGGGATTTAAAGTGACAACTAGTCAATCCATGTTTTGGTTGAAGTTCCTAGTTAATAAATGGTTCATTTCAGAAAGCCCTACCAACAACATAAAAATTTCAAAACATACAGTAGAGGCATAAAAAATTATTTTAGAGGGTATGTGATGTGACATGGTCATATTAAGTATTTATGAAATTTTCAACCACCAACGTGGAGGCACCGTGAACCTGCTGCCGTGCCAGGGGATCTCGATGGAGATCAAGACACAAGGACCATCTCATGTCACATATTTAGTTACATATGACATTATTTATTTATGCATCTTATTTTGTTTATATTAGACATATGATGGTAGCATTATCAAATGATCCCTCTATTTAATTACAATAAACATTTAGTATGCACCACGAAGAAAGGTCTCTGCTATGAAGCACGTTGTGACGGTCGGGTGTTATAAATCTCGACATTTGCATACAGTGGGTGTAAGCCATGTTGCACAGCAAAAACACTGAAGGTTACATTGGCGAACCTAGCATGTACAGACACATCCTCAGAACACAAGTGAATGTCAGGTTAAGCATGAGCCACATAGTTGATGTGATTGAAATTTTATATCTTCCTTTGAAGCTATGCCATCCGTCGTGACGATCGGGGGTGGTATAGTGAATTAGGATCATGTAATCACGAAACAACGATGATGGATGTTTGTTTAAGTGGGAGTTATTGTAGTATTAGTTTTAACTTAAACATGAACTCGCTTTATGAACCTAGTCTTGATGTCTTTGCAAATATCATTGTAGATGTCTCGCCACACCTTCAACCTAGGCTAGTTCCTTGAGAAAGACAAACATAAAACTAATGGGACCAACTTTATGTCATGGTCCTACCCTCTAAGGATTCTTCTTGTTCCCCAAACAATGACCTATGTACTTGAGGTTGCGCTGGGTGACAAGCCCGCTAAATCCGCCTCTCATTATGATAATAATGTCTATCAATCCAAGGCGGGTGGTTCTGCCTTAGTCCAAAGTGGCATGCTCTAATGAGTTCTTATGAGATAATCATTGATATCAAGCCTATTTTTGCACCTCAAGCCAGGGCCGAGAGGTATGAAGCCTCTGAACTATTCTTCTCGGCCAAGATAGAAGAAAATAGAAGTTTGAGTGAGCACGTGGTCAAGATGCCAGGCTACGTTCATCCCTGAAATGCTCTGGAATGCAAGATTTTTTAGGAACTGACGATTAATAGGGTGTTGTAGTCGCTGCCCCTAGCTACAAATGATTCGTACTAAACTATAACATGCAAGGGGTGACCAAGTCCACGCCTGAGTATCCGTGATGCTTAATATCGAAGAGGTGGAAATCAAGAAGGAGCTCAATGTGTTGATGGTCAATAAGACTTTCGATTTCAAGTTGCGTCGCAAGAAGGGTAAGGGTTATAAGCGTAAACCTAAGAAGTACAAGCATGTTGCCACTCTTTCCAAGGCACTCACACCCACACCTAAGCATGGTGTCACATGCTTCTACTACAAGGGGGAAGGTTGCTAGAAACACAACTGCCCAAGTATATATCTGAAAGATAAGAAGACCGACAAGATTGCTCGGAAAGACAAACTGGAATGTGATATACATGTTATTGATGTTTTCCTCACAAGTTCTTCGAGCAACACCTGAGTATTTGATACTGGTTCTGTTTCTCACGTTTATAACTCTCAACTGGAGTTGGAGAGTAAGCGGAGCTTGGTGAAGGATGAGGTGACCACGCATATTGGCAACGGATGCAAAGTAGATGTGGCGCTTGTCTGCCTTTGGGACTAATTTTAGTTTTGAATAAACACTACTTTATACCCATGTTGATTATGAATATTGTAAATGGGTCTTTCTTGTTGTGAGACCGATATTAATTTAAGTAAGACACAAGTGATTATTCTATTTATCAAGAGTAAATAATGGCGCTAGATTGTTTCGGTTCAAACTGTTATCCATGTCACCTTGATTCTTTTCGACCATGGAATGGATGCCAAAAAGTACATGCGCCGTTGCAATGGAGCCCTGCTATCCCGTGTGGCAGGCCCCATAGCGGGCCAGGGTGAAAGACTCCAGACAATGGGTTGGTGTCACACACGTCGTCATTGGCATGGGTATGAATTATTGGGTTCCCATGATTGGTATACCTGGTATGTATCTGAACTACGGTCCATGAAGACCACAAGGAACCGAGACTCCTGGATGCATCTGAACCCCAGGAACTAGACATGCTGATCAAGACAAAAGCTTAAATCGACATAGTCCTACAGTTGTACTTATAACTTGTAACTAATTCGTCCTAGACTATGAGACCTAGCCTCTCATATACAGGTTTGGAGGAGCCGATGGAGAGGGCACCGTAGCTTTGAGCGAACACAACCCGCCGTGAGTTCGATTGCATCTAGAAAATTGGCAACCCTGTAATCATCTTCTTCAATAATCAAATAGGACATCGACTCCTTTTTCTCTGATAGGCAGCTGAAATCACCAGCGCTCTCTTTCGATGAAACCCTAAGTAAACAGGTATAATCATTGCCGAGGTTAACCCTTGATAATTGGCGACGTCTATGGAAAATCTGAGAACCGGATTCATGAATTCGGCGGCTCCATATTCTCCAAGAAGGAACCCGATGATTGGGGTAGGTGACATCCACTATGATCCCACCGATCTTGATCGATGCTCACTCACCGATATTCCAGCCTCCGACAACTTCGATCGGGAGACAGATCTAATGATCGGGTGCTTCCACTTTCACATCAGGGTGGCGGAAAACCTCTGCCTCTCAGCTCCGATCTACTCGGATCTGTCGGTCGCAATCATAGCTCCCATGGCAAGGCTTTCATATTATATCGACTCCATTGGAAGGGCCACCTCACACCCAACAATTGTCAAAAACAATTGCAGCCACTCCTTAGATCAGGGGGATTTGGCCAATCTCTATGATGGCCTCTCCTTCACATCTGACTCTAAGTCATCATCACCTCGCAGCATGGACCATGCAAGTGGTGAATCTGAAAGAAGCGTTGACTCCAGGGTAAAGAATACCGACTCATACCCAGAATATGACCCATGGGATTTCACTCGTCTCCAATACAGTGTCTCATATATGACTACAGCAACAACTCATACATGGAGCGCCACCAGGTATGCGTGATTATAGGAGCCACATGAACGGATGAACGTACTTCAACATCACGTGACTCCCAGGGTAACCCTATCATCCCGCCCAATGATATTGTTTTAGAAAAGATACAAATTGTTGCAGGAGCGGATCAGAAACACCCGTGGAAAACCATGTTGTCCAACTAGGGGGTGGAGCATGCAATGGTCAACGAATAACCTTTCGGTTGTCACCAGCTGCCTAGGAGAAAGCAATAATTGTCATGTCGGGTATAGTACCTATGATGGTGGATGCTGCACACGAGGATCTGATGGCCTACCAATACCTCCTCCACAAGCAGAAGTGGGAACTGATCAAGCTGAAGAGGGACCTAGAGGAGAGGAAAAAGAGAGATGACGAATCAAGCATACGAAGGGTGCAGCTGAGCTCCACCCGCAACTCTGGGAGCATCGCAGGAAGATGGCAACCAGGAAGGGGCGTCTCTCACTGCACCACATACCCGAAGGAGAAAGGCGCAAGCTAACCCACGATCTGGACCTATCATTCATGGTAGTGGATGTAGCGGCCACATTACAGCTAGAACACCTCAGACAACAATCATCGCAGCACAAATATATCTCCTCACCAGCCAGCAATCTAACAACAATCTGCGATCCACTATCCACCGCTCCACCCTCATGGGCCTCGACATGGTTGGAGCATCACTCACACAAGTTAACCAAGGGATCATCCCACAATCCAATAGATCACCACGCTGTCATAGTAGCCCGGGGTGAGGCGCTAGGCGTTGGGCTCCAGCGGGCCGGCACGCGCATGGCCGGCCCAGCCGGGTCACCGCCGCCGTGGGAAGCTGCTAATGTGCGGACGTGGTCCGCTGGGAGCTTTTCGTCCCACCTAGGCTGGGACTCCCTTGCTGCCACCGTGTCCGCGAGTTGGGCCGCCAGGAGTCCGCCTAGCCCATCCGGCTGAGTCCGGCCAACTGCTGACTTGGCCTGGTTTTAGCCCATCCGATTGGGTGCGATTTTTCTGTGATTTTCCCTTAAGATTAGTCCCACATGGGGCACCTAAGAGGGAGTGAACACCTCTCTGAGGGGTGTCCATGGGAGGACTAAAACACAACCCATAAGCTATTCTCTAAGGCGTTCTTCCTCAGAGAATAACCCCTCTCTATACACTTGCCTTCACCATGGCACAGTCCCAAGTTAGGACTGTGCGCGGAAAGTCAACGCATCCGCGGCACGCCGTTGTGCTGCAGGGATTCTGCCAGGGGATCTACTTCCGCAACCCCAACAGGGATCAAGGAGTTTCGGGAGCCGTCGCTATTGGGGATATACTTTCCGAGTATCCTCACCGTGCCTCACTTGCCAGGGTGGCCCACTTCGGGTTAGAGCTTTTCTCCACAGGTGGCCTAGTCAGGGAGAAGAGACGGAGTCCAGTCTGGCTATGGAAGGCCTAGAAGACTTATCGACATAGGCCTTAGTAGTTACTTGTAGTTCAAGTTGTAGTCTGTAACCGACTCTTAGTCGTATCCAGATAGGTTTCTCCTGTAAACCCTAGGACGGATATCAATATAAGCCGTCCTAGGATAAGCCTTTAGGGCACCTCACCATAACCTACAATCTCAATTTGCACAGGCGAAACCCTTACAACTCATATTCCAGCTCTACCATATTACTGCATTGCTAGCAGGAGTAGGATCCATACACCATCAGCAGATTCAAACCTGGATAAACTTGTGTGCTCACCATCCCGGAACTCCGTACGACTCACACCCCTATCTTCCACACGCCTCGAGGACCCCCTCTTAGCGTACATTTCCTCAATCCTATGACAGTTGGCACCCACCATGGGGCAAGTGATCTTCGGATGTGCGTTCCGAGCGGAATCTGCAAGAATTGGAATCGGCGAGACCATCGTCGTTGGTCGTGTCCTCTACGCCAATGACGTCCTTCTCATTCTTCTCGATGAGACTTGGATTCCGGCTAGGGAGGCCGTGATTAGCTACACAATCATTTCTTTTGACAAGATCGATGTCTATCTCGGTTTTGCTGAACCTGCCCAACCCACCCCAGCGGTGATGATAGAGGCTAAAGAAGTTTCTGGCTCCACTTTGTCCGTGGAGGCAGCTAAGTTACGGATTCTAGAAAACCCTAATACCATCTAGCCCACACTAGATGTGGAGATAGTGGAGAACAACAATCCTAAAGCCGATCTTCTTGTGAACGTCGAATCTGGAGCAGATCTCCCTAGCGAGGTCGAATCCCATATAAATCTTCCCAGCAGGATCATAGTTCAAGAGGATCAAAGCAACGTCGACTCTGGAGCTGGCTCTGCCAATGCTGGAGCAGAACAACCATTTCTAGGGCACACGTTGAGGCGTTTGATGTTGCAAAACACCAGTGTGGATGAAATGCTTGAGACCATTGAGCATTTCTAGGAAGCCCACGAGGAAAGCCAAAACTACCTCACGACACACGCATCACACTTTGTCGGATATGTTGGATCTGGATCTAGTTCTGCCGATGCTGGTGACAATGAAGACTCGGTGTTGGAGGCGATCGGAACAAACACCGACTTACTGGCATCTTCGGATGATTCAATGATGTCGGAAAATTTCCGAAAGTTCTCCGCAGAGTATGAAGAGGAAATCAACTCCAAAGCTGCAGAAGAAGGAGAAGCCATGGATGAAGAATCTGGAGAAAACTCTCCCAAAGCGCAGGATGACATGGATCTCGGAGATAATCCCGATGTCCAGATGTCCGAGAGTACTGATCAGAGCTTGACTCCAGGAAACGGACCTAAAGCTGTCTTTGCTACCGGCGCTGCCAAGAGGGAAAAGAAGAAGAATACTCTGGCGAAGGACACTCTGCCTAAGGAGGCCATTGTCGAAGAGTATCGAGAAGACTCGGATGGAGCTCTAATCCCAGACGAGCCAAGAGATACTCTGGTTGATGGACACATGGTTACCCATGGTGCCCGCAAAATCACTTGGGAAGCACTTACTACTCCAAAACCTGCTGCTGTATAGCTTACACCTGCAAAATTAGAAGAAAGGGCCCATGCCCTAGAGGTGAATCGCCAAGTACTCCTAGATAAAGCTAATAATATCATCGAGGAGAAAAGGCGCATTGTGGTTGCAGGACAATTCAATTCCCTACAACACCAGAAGACCCGAAACGGCCCCATGTAGGCTCACAAAAATCCAGAAGTGCACAAGACCCTCTTCGAGGGAGATAACGCCATCAAAAGAGAACCTCGGCTAGGCATGAAAGGAGATCTGATGTATGGGACACCAGTGGAAAACACAGCCGCGGCTCGAGATATCCTGGCGAACAATCCAAACCCAGACTAAATCTGGTTAGGGGTAAAAGTACTGACCAAGGGCCTGGAGTAACAGCAAGCTGCAAAATCTGGGAGCAGAAAACTGGTCTCCAAATCCGACCAATGTCGCACGGATCCGGCTTGGCACGATATAAGGCCCCCACGTGTCCGAGAACAGCAATATCGGCTGGACCGTTGGGAGGACAACTATTCAAGAACCGGATCTTCAAGGCAACGACACAAAACCGCACAAAACTAGAGTAACATTTCTCCAGTCACAGAGCGAGATGAAGTTGCAGCACTGGTTCTGAGACATCCTCCCTGGCAACAGTCGAACAATCGTAGGGAAGACAAAGAAGAAGAACGTTAGGAAGAGGACCGACAAAAGATGCCACCTCCTAGACACACAAGCCATCTAGCTGAACCTCACCACAATGGAGGAAACGACAGACGAAGCAACGATGGACACCATGCTGAGACAAGCCGACAGGGGGCTCATTGCAACCAAGACCCTCCCCGTAACTAGAATAATGACTTTCTGGATGGAGGTCCACATTCAGCCAGAAACAACACACATGCACCACCCTCTCCACCGAGTAGCCATCATACTGACTCTCTTGGGATCCATGGAGGGCGTCATGGCGGAGGAGGTGGTGGCGGAAGAAGAAGTCCGGCTCCAAGGCACCACAGCCACAACGAATAACCACGACGGCGTTCTCTGTCACCTAGTGATGTGAGACACCGGATTAATTCAAACATAGAGGCGCAGTGCTATGAGTCAGAAACCATCTATGTGGGTCCAAAATGCTTTGGACCACGCATTCAACAAACAAGATTCCCGGAAGGATTTGCTATCTGAAGACACATCCAGCCCTATGATGGTGTGGCTTGCCAGATACTTGGCTCCAGGATTTTTTCCAGGCTTGCTGCATCGCCAATGGCGGAAATAGCCTAGTCACGACCCGGTATCTCCCGCTTAAGCTGAGGAAGACGGCACGATCGTGGCTGAATGAACTTCCGGAAAACACCATCCACAACTGGTATGACATGCAAAGCGCGTTCTTTCGGAATTTCGAAGGAACATATCGGAGGCTCTATATGTTAGGAGACCTACAGCGTTGCACCCACAAAGCTGGAGAGACTTGATGAGATTACCTCGAACAATGGATTGACACCAAGAACTCTTGTGAAGGTGTAAATGATCAAATTGCAATTGAAGCATTTATTGCAGGACTCCCATTGGTCTACTACATCACCGCTTGAAGTACGACAAAGTTACTGATTTGGGAGGGATGATAGAAACGGCTAGAAAATATGCAGATGCTGACAACAATGAAGAGGGACTACTAAATGTCCTAGATGTACCACAGTCGGCAAAACAGCCGAAGCAACCAACTTAGAAGTGCAAGAACACCTCGGAGGAGAAACCCACCATGGAAACAGCGGTTGTCAACACCACTTTTGGCTCTGGAGGACGAGGAGGGTGCGGAGGCGGCCGCGGTTGCGGTCGTGGAACATCAAGAGTCCAAGGTAGAGGAGACCAACAACCTGGCAAAACCTACACTTAGGCCGACATTGCTAACAATCCTTGTGTGCATCACTTGGATGCCAACGGGGGCTCGTCCCACACAAATGTTGAGTGTCATTTCAATGACGACATCAAGAAAGACAAATCCGCTGGCTACGGGGCCAAGCGACGAAAAGGAAAGAAAAAATCCGAGAAAGAAGAAGAGACAAAGGAACATTTTGAAATGGAGGAAGCCGAAGGTTCATATCCCAAGTCAGATGGGAAGAAGACCTTCCCAACGAACAAAGACACCTATGTCACCTTCCACGGATCTCAGCCGGCTAACGTAAAAAAGGCAGTTCTGCATGAGCTCAATGCGGTTGTTCCGGCTATTGCACAATTTCTGGATTGGTCAAAGGTCACAATCAGCTTTAACCGAAGCGATCATTAGACTAAGTTGCATAGGCGAGGAAGGTACGCCTTAGTCGTCAATCCACTTATTGAGGGCTATGGTTTATCCAAGACCCTCATGGATGGCGGCAGTAGCATCAATATTCTATATGTCAAAACGCTGCGCCGGATGAGAATCTTGGAGACTCAGCTTAACCATAGCTCTGTGATGTTTCATGGACTTATCCCCCGAAGACAAGCCAATTCCCTGGGAGAGATCACTTTGGATGTCACCTTTGGAACTCCAAAGAACTACCAGATGAAAACACTTTCCTTCGAAGTGGTCACGTTCAAGAGAGCATACCATGCTATCTTCAGAAAGCTAGCTTACTAGGCTTTTATGGCTTGTCCATGTTACATTTACAATATGATGAAAATTCTAGGTCCCAAGGGCGTGATCACCATTAGGGGAGACCCAAAAAAAGCACGAGAATGCAAAGACAGAAATGTTACCTTTACCGAAGCCGTACTTGAAGCCCAGGAGTACCAGGAGATCAAGAAGACCATCGACCCGTCCGAGATGCCCGTGACAAAGAAGGAGGTGACAATGCCGACTCTGGAGTTCAAGGCATCGGAAGAGACAAAGACAACACCGTTGAAGGATGATGACCCCTCCAAGATGACCCAGATAGGTGTAGGTTTAGACCACACATAGGAAAGCATGCTCGTCAAGTTCCTCTAAGCCAATCAAGATATCTTCGCATGGCAGCCATCTGACATGACCAGAGTACCTAGGGAACTTGCCGAGCAATCTCTAAATGTACACCCAAAAGCTAAACCCGTCAAGCAGTCCTTATGATGTTTTCCCGATGAAAAGCGAAAGGGAATAGCTAAAGAGATAAACCGACTCTAGTTAGCCGGATTCATAGAAGAGGTGAACCATACTGATTGGTCGGCAAACCCTATAATGGTCCCTAAAAAGGACGCCACTAATTTAAGGATGTGTGTTGATTATACCACCTTGAACAAGGCTTGTCCCAAAGATCCGTTCGCTTTGCCTAGAATTGATGAAGTGATTGACTCGATGGCAGGCTTGGAACTCCTATGTTTTCTCGATGCATATTCCGGCTATCACCAAACCCGGATGAAAGAATCAGACTAAGTCAAAACATCATTCATAACCCCCTTTGGAATCTTCTAATTTGTTACGTTTCCCTTTGGGCTCAAGAACGCATGAGCTACGTACCAGCGCACTATGCAGTGTTGCCTCCACGATCAAATCGGATGCAACGTACATGCATATGTGGATGATATAGCGGTAATGTCCAAAAAGAACGAAACCTTAATTTCCTACTTGGAGGAAACATTCGCCAATTTATAGAAATACAACATAATGCTTAATCTGAAGAAGTGCTTCTTCAGAACTCCAGTCAGAAAATTGTTATGGTTCATCATGTCCCAAAGGGGCATAGAGGTGAACCGTGACAAGATTAAGGCTATACTCAACATTTCCAGGCCAACACGCTTGAAGGACGTACAAAGACTAACTGGTTGCATTGCTACAGTCAGTCAGCATGTTAGCCGGCTCGGAGAAAGAGACACACCACTCTACAAGCTCCTGAAAAAGATCAAAAAATTTGTTTGGACTGATGAAGCTGCACTGCCAGACCTGAAAACAATACTCTCGTCCGCTCCTATTCTTGCAGCACCGCAACCTCAGGAACTGATGCTACTTTATCTGGCTGTGACAAATAGGGTCGTCAGTGTCGTCATGGTGGTGGAAAGGCCGAAGGAAAATCAGGACCACCTGGTGCAGCGTCCGACTTACTACCTCAGCAAAGTCCTAACTGAATCCAAACAACGATATCCACATTATCAGAAGCTAGGTTATGGTGTGTTCTTCGCATCTAGCAAGATCTGACATTTCTTTCCGGAACACCAGATTACCGTGGTGAGCACAGCTCCCATGAGGTATATAATCAATAAGAACGATGCCACTGGACGTGTCGCGAAATGGGGAATAGATCTCTTAGCTTTCTACATTGAGTACAAACCTCGCACAACAATGAAATCCCCCAAATCCTCGCTGACTTTGCTACTGATTTGACAGAGACAACGGAGAACATGACCCTGCCAGAGTCGGAATACTGGACCTTACATTTTGACAGATCCAAAGCGCTGGAGGGCTGACGTGGTACTCAAATCAACCCAAGGAGATAAACTTTTCTATGTGCTATAGATTCACTTCACGAAAACAAAAAACATTGCCGAATAAGAAGTACTGTTGCACGGAATCTGGATTGCCAAGGATATTTTTATTTGACGTCTTACATGTTATGGAGATTCGGATCTTGTTGCACACCAAGTCTTGGACCACTGTAATGTAAACAAAAAAATGGCAGCATATAGAGCTGTCGTGGACGAATTAGCTAAACTGTTTCAAAGGTTTGAAGTTCAACACATCCCTCGAATAGAAAATGAGGAAGCATATGCACTATCTCGGATAGGTTCTACATGGAAAATGTCCCGGATGGCGCTTTTTTGGAGCAACTTAGAGTTCCCTCTATCGCAGGAGTTGATGAGGAGTATCTGACCAAATCCGACTCACCTTTAGTAGCAGTTTTGGCTGTAATTCCCAGCTGGACTCAACCCTACCTTAATTTCTTGGTAGATGGAAAATTACCCGAAGACGAGGTTCTAAGCCGGTAGATCGTCCGACGAGCAAAAACCTATGCAATAATAAATGGTGAGCTCTATAAGTGGAGTGTATCTGGGTTTTTCAGCGCTGTGTTTCTCCAGAAGAAGAGTGGAGATCCTAAGGGAAATCCACGAAGGCGAATGCAGACATCACACTGCCGCCAAATATTTAGTGGAAAAAGCTTTTAGACACGGATTTTTCTGGCTCATATCCAAGGCAGATGCCGAGCGGCTGGTAAAGAAATGCATAGGCTTCCAAAAGTACGCCAAACAAGTTCATGTTCTGGCTGATCAACTACGAACAATTCCGATAACATGGCCTTTGGCAGTCTGGGGGCTTGACATGGTAGGACCATTCAAACAGGCTCTAAGTGGATCTACTCACCTCTTAGTGATGGTGTATTAGTTCACAAAATGGATTGAGGCTAAACCCGTCACTAGTTGTGATGGAGCAACAACCAAAAGATTCATCAAGTGTTGTGGTATTGCCGATGTATACACCATGGAGGGGTCCTCACAGTGTGTGTTTAGAGACGTGGGGTAAGAGGGAGAGTTGGCGGGTACGAGGTAACGAGAATATCATTTTGTGGCCCAAAAGTTGGGGCGCCCAGGCAACGCGGTACCCAAGTTGATTTTAATAACCGTGATTCGAAAAGTTGGGGCGCCAATTGCTGAGGGGGGTGTTTCTAGTGAATGACGGACAAACCCAATATTTTCAAATCGCGCCCGTTAAGTCAGGATATTCCGTTACACTAGTTCCTACCGTGCCCCTTCTTCGTCGGTCACTCTTCTTAGCCACCCTGCACGTGTCGTAGGGGCAAACCCATTACTATGCTTTCCTAACTCTCGAAACTGAATCTTGCTGCAGTGGCGGCGATCCCTTTTCTTCCCTTCCCCGACCCTAAATCTGCCGGCGGCGGAGGACCTTTTTTCTCCCTCCCCCGACACTGAATCCGACGGTGGTGGCCCAGCATGTCTTGCAAGGAGAATGTTGTAGCTATGTTGCCGACTGATTCGGGTCCGTCGGGGCCCAAGTCTGGGGCTCAACGGGAAGCAGCGGCGAGGTCTTCAGCCCCGGTTAGCGAGGAGGCCAACAAGGATTCTGCTCCCAAGGTACCTACGAGCAGAGGGTTGAAGAGAAAAGCAAGGCCGGCGGCGGATTGTTCGGCTCCAGTTGGCGGATGTGGCACCCAGATCTCGAAGAAAAAACCCGGGAGAAGAGCGAGAGGTGAATTTTTCTTATTTGTGCCTTATCTAGCAAGTAGATTAGTTACGGCATAATAGAATTGAATGAACTAAAAAGTTCCCCTTTTTAATCAAATTAGGCACAAATTTGATACAAGGGACCTATATGAGTTCATAGTTCATGTTCGGCAGTACACTGCAAAACTTGATTTTGGTTGCGAGAGGGTTGTGTTCGAGCAACATGTGCATCTTCTTGTGAATTGCAAAGAGGTTGTGTCTGTTTCGCAGCTGGTAGATATGCTTGCCGCCAAAATTCCCTGGGGTTCTAGACAGAGGAACAAATTGGTGTGGTGCAACATGAATGATACTTATCAGCAAATTGAGCACTCCCATGAGTTTCAGATGGTTTGGGAGTGCTGTGTAGCTGATCCTAAGGTGAAAGTTGAAGCGATGATATATGATATGTATGTAGATGCTGGAGATCTTGCTGCCAGAGCTTCTGCTCCTAAAGAATACGGACCAATAGATGCTGATCTAGATAAGTTCAGTACACGCATAGAGGTGGATTCATACATGGCAAAACTTGATGAGGGAGTTAATAAGCCAGTTTTGTCATGTACTGTGGAGATCATTGTCGATTCCAAAAACATAACTTTTGATGAAACGAGAGAGATGATCGGTAAGGAAATCAGTATTGGCCCTAAGGAGATGGCAAAAATCCGGTGGTGGCATCATAAGAAGCAACAATTCATAGATGTTTAGGATACTGAAGATCTTATGCAGATTATGCGACGAAAGTAGCGAACCAGGAAGGTGTTCTTCCTTGGTACCATTTCTAATGTTGTTGAATAGGTTATAGTGGATGTAGATGCCCCTGTAGTGGCTGAACAGAATGAGGTGGTCGACCTTTATGAGATCTGATGAGAGCTGCTACCCTAGGCTTGTCATATGGACCGCGGGGTTCCCCTGCCTGTATTTGTAATATTGACTATTGTTGTATTTAGAGCATGTTTCTGTGATTATGTTTGTTGAGAGATTGCGATATAATGTTGTGCGAGTTGTTGAGATTTTCGGACATGTCTCTCACTGAAACCATCGTTGTTGTAATAAGACATAAGTACATTGTAGTTGACATGATTATGTTTCTTAAGATGATGTACCGTACTTGTTTCTGTTATTATGTTTGTTGGGACATTGTAATGTAATGTTTTGTGAAACCGTGACTGGACAAGTGATGCATAAATACATTGTAGTTGACATGATTATGTTTCTTGAGATGATGTACTTTGCTTGTTTATGTTATTTTGTTTGTTGAGAGATTGTAATGTAATGTTTTGCGAAACCATGACAGGACAAGTGATGCGTAAGTACCTTGTAGTTGACATGATTTTGTTTCTTGAGTTGATGTAATATAATTGTTTCTATGATTATGTTTGTTGAGAGATTGTAATGTGATGTTTTGTGAAACCATGATGTGATTATGTTTGCTGAGAGATTGTAATGTAATGTTCTGTGAAACCATGACTAAAGAAGTGATGCATAAGTACCTTGTAGTTGACATGATTTTGTTTCTTTAGATGATGTAATCCACTGGTATGTTTTCCTTAGGCATTGAAAATGGGATGGAGGGAGTACAGGTTTAATATTTGAAATGAGAATGTATGAAGAGAATCCATATTAGGCAGGAGACAGTAATCCAGGGAAAGGTCATGGTATCCATTAAACTATTGTAACATGCCAATTTAGTCATTGTTGCAGCGGTAGAAGGGCTGCTCTCTCTCTCTCTATGATGGCACTGACACCGACGCCGTCGCCTACGACGACGCATTTGCCATGCTATCCTTGAATGGCAAGGATGACCAATCGAGCACCGACAACCTTCTCTCCGACATCGAGTATTCCTTCCAAGATGTGAGTTCCTCTGTTTTCTCGGGCTAGGGTTAGGCAATGGTAAATCTCTCGATCTGAGCTCCATATGTGCATGCAATCGTGTTCGATTTCAGCTTTGCGTTTACCTATAGGTACCACGCCCGATCTACGACTCCGAATGGGCGGGCCTAGATCTCGATGGAGAAGTGCCATGTGACCATGGGCTAAAACTGAGGAGATATGTTGTATTCGAAGGCAGTAACACTGGGAGCAGATTTTTGGGCTGTACAAATCAGGTTTGTTTACATTATGTGCAACTATGACATGAAGTAAAATGTATCATGCATGTTCATAACACTATAGTGTGTGTGTTTTTAGGTTGGCCCGGTGTGTAAAGCAGTAGAGTGGGTGGATCTTGAGTGGCCAGATGCACTTAAGAAATGTTTGGCACAATTATGGGAGATGTATGAGTTGGAAAGGTCGGGGAGATTTACTGATGTAAGTGATGAAGCTGAAAAAAATTACAAGCTATCGGTATGAAATAAGGAGCTAGAACAAGAAATCGAGAATTTGCAGTCAGAGCTAACTGACGGAATCGATGGGAGCTTGGTTGTTGGAACTACAAAGAAGCTTCATGATAGTCACAGGTTGCTGATTCATAATGCAGAAAAGGAGAGGGATCAGCTCAGGGAAGACAAGAAGAAGCTAGAGTACTACATTGCAGATCTGTTGAAGGAACTGACGAAGGCGCGTGAGGGTGAACAAGGACAGACTATAGAGGATAAAGGAAATTCGAGATGAATAATTTATGTTGTGCCAATGCCTAAAACTAGTTAACTGTAAGACTTGCAGTTGTGCTTTCTTAACTAAGCCAAACTCAATCCTCGAGCAATCTAATTTCAGACGAACACACATATCGTGCATAGAGTTAAGTTCACGCTTACAAAATCACCACTTTAGAGGATAAACCAGGTAGTTCAGTACTAAATAGACATATGTTGTGTTCAAGCGAGCCTAGCCCGGAGCTGCCTGTTTTCCTCCCTAAGATTGGCCAGCTCCTTCAGTACTATGTCATGCTTCAGCTGTAGGTTCCAGCGCTCCATCACGGATTGGAGAAGTTAGTTCGTAGCCATACTATTTCCTTCAAGATCCCTTTCATGATCTCCGTCTACTTCCTAGGCGAGGTGCCACCTTCACTGTGTAGCTTCGCCCAGCCAGCGTTTAACTCCTTCAGTTTCTAGCACTTGTCATAAAGGACCGCGAGTTCAGCGCGCAGGTGGTCAAAGACCAGTTTCTGGGAATTCTGCCTCTCCCTTTGGATTTCTATCTTGTCATTTAGCCAGGTCGCCAGTGAAGGAAATATTCCTTGAGAGGCAATAATAAAGTTGTTATTATATATTCCTTATATATGATAGATGTTTATTTTACATCCTAGAATTGTATTAATCGGAAACATCAATACATGTGTGTTTAATAAACAAAAAGGGTTCCTAGTTATGCCTCTCTGTAGACTAGCTTGTTGATTAACAAGATGATCAAGGTTTCCTAATCATGGACATTGGATGTTGTTAATAACAAGGTCACACCATTGGTGGAATGATGTGATGAACATTTATCCGAAGTATAGCATTACGATCAAGTCATTATGTTTATATTGCTATAACATCATACGAAGTAATCTTTATCCTTAGACCATGAGATCATGTTAATTGCTAACACCGGAAGAGTATCTTGATAACATCAAACGCCTCACCGTAACAAGGTGACTATAAAGATGGGTTCAGTACTACGAAGGTGTTATGTTGAGGCTCATGGATCAAGAGTGGAATTTGTCAATCCAGATGATGGATAGATATACTCTGGGCCCTCTCGGTGATATCACATTAAGATAGCTTGCAAGCAAGTTGTGTGATCACTAGAATCTTATATCACGGGAACGAGAAAAGAGTGCATGTCAGTAACGAGATCAAACTAGGTATGGATATACCGATGATCGAATCTCGGACATGTAATATATCAAGAGACAAAGGGATTTAGTTACAAGCGTTAAAGGTTCTCACGATCACAGAAGTCATCGTTGAATGTGTAGGGGCGTCAGTACGGATCTCGAGGTCCCGCTGCTGATTATTGATCGGAGAAGGGTCTCGATCATGTCTGCATTATTCGCGAACCGTAGGGTGGCACACTTAAGAGTTACTGGACACCATTTTGGAGCACATATGTTTTAGACGAAAGAATTGCAAAGCGCAGGAATTGTTTCAATAGAAACCGGAAATTGTTTCGGGTGAAATTGCAAAAAGTGGTTATGCATGTGATATTGAAATATTGCAAGGGGCTATATGTGAATGTTTGTTAATTAAAGTAATTAACAAAATTCTGAATAAATTTAATAAAAAGAGTTTTATTAAATGAGAGAGCATTAAATTTGGATAAATTTAATGCATTTAAAGTGGAGACTTTAAAAGGGAATGTGAAGAGGCATTTTAATGTGGAGGGGTTACCGCCACATGAATGGGGGAGGTGAGGGGTCACCCCCCATGCGCCGGCCATGGAAAGAGGGGGCACCCCCCCTCCTCCTACAAAAGGCCACCCATTCCCTCCTTCATCCACACACCTCCTTGTGAAGGATCTCTCTCCCCCTCTAGAATTATTCCCCCATGGTCTCGGATTAGCGAGATACATGTTCCCGGTGGCATTTCGTCTCGAAGGAGTTGCTGCTTCCGCTGGATCGCTGGAGCGAGGAGGTGGAGGTTGTCCGGTGGCTTGAACGTGTGCGCGAGTGCGGATGCGCTGCTGAGTTGCGGCGCTCGGACTTCCTCACGATCTTGAGATCGGCAAGTGTACGAATACATCAACCACGAGTTCCTACTCGTTAACAAAACTCGTTGTCATCGAGGGTAAGTTCTTGTTGGATGTATGTCCACCCGTTGCTTTGTACCTAGTAGATAGATCTTGGTGTGTAGTTCACACCGTAGGAAATTTTTTGTTTTCTATGCTGCGGACCCAACAGTGGTATCAGAGCCTGATCTATGCGTAGGTGCTTTGCACGGGTAGTACACATATGTTTATATGTGGGCGATGATGATCATGTTATTGCATCTTCTATGTATTTTGGATATTGGTGGCATAGTGGGATGAAGCGGCCCGGACCAACCTTACATGTCATCGTACATGAGACCGGTTCCACGAGTGACATGCAACTTGTTTTGCATAAGTGGCTGGCGGGTGTCTGTCTCTCCTACTATAGTCAATATCTGATTTACAACGAGTTGCTAATAACTTAGTTATCCTCGTTGTGGTTCATGTTCATAGGTGAGAACGGTTCTATCTCCAAAAGCCCTAAGCCACGTAAAACTTGCAATTGATAAATTAGAGGCGTCTAGTTTAGATCGTTGTTGGGCTAGTGTATTGATATGGTATTGTTGTAAGTAGATGTATGATAGATACTCTTACAACACACTAAACGTGTAAGTTCCATAGACCTTGGCCTTACACACAAAGGAATGATAGAGATCATACCATGATGCAAGTGATAGAGATCAAATGCATGGACCATATCATCTCACTTTACACATTAGATGTTAGCATCTTATACTGCTAGTTTGGTGCTTTTGGTACCATTATAAGATGATCCCTCATTTAGATATCAAGATAAAAATGTGTTCTTCCTTAAGTATGCACTGTTCTATGGATCGTGTTTCGAGACATCACGTGATTATCGGGTGTACTCGAATCTACGCTTTCATAGGAACGGGTGTAAGACAGTTTTACACACGCGAATACTAAGGTTCTTACTTGGCGAGCCTAGCATGTACAGACATGGCCTCCGAACACGGACCGAAAGGTTAAGCATGAGTCATATAGTTGATATGATGCCCATATAGATGCTCGCCTTTGAAGCTACATCAACTCACGTGATGATCGGACTTGGTGTAGTGGATTTGGTTCATGCAATCACCAAAAAGACACGAGGGATGTCATTTTTGAGTGGGAGTTCATTAGTGATTTGGATTAGTTGAACTCAATCTATCATAAACTTAGTCTAAATAAACTTTACAAATTTTGTTGTAGATGGCACCACCTGCTTTTAATTTCAATGTGTTCACGGAGAAAGAGAAACTTGATGCGAATGGTAGCAACTTCACCAACTAGGCTATGAATTTGAGGATTCTCCTCACTGCTGCACAAAAGCAACATGTGCTAGATGCGCCACTAGGCCCCCCACCAGCTCCTGATGCCCCTGACGAGGAAAAGAATGTCTATGTGACTCGTTAGGAGGACCACAACTTAGTTCATTGCGGCATACTGTATGGGCTAGAGCCAGAACTTCGAAAGCATTTCGAAAATGCCAATGCCTTTGATACCATGGGAGAATTGAAAATGATTGTCGATACTCATGCTGCCGTAGAGAGTTATAATGCTAAAGAGAAGTTCTTTAGCTGCATGATGGAGGAAAACAGCTCCGTTAGTGAGCACGTACTCAAAATGTCTGGGTATGCCGATAAGCTTGTGTCCTTGGGAATAACGATTCCCTTTGACTTAGGCATACATCGTGTTCTCCAATCTCTGCCAGTAAGCTACAAGAGCTTCGTGATGAACTATAATATGCAGGGTATGAAGAAGTCTCTTCCCGAGCTTATGTCAATGCTTAAGACTGCAGAAGTGGAGTTTAGGAAAGAACATCAAGTATTGATGATCAATAGGACCACCGGTTTCAAGAAAGACAAGAAAGGAAAGCACAAGGGAAAGAAGGGTGGCAAGTCTGTTGCCACGCCTGAAAAGAAACCCCGAGCTGGCCCTAAGTCTGACACCGAGTGCTACTATTGTAAGGGGACTGGCCATTGGAAGCGCAACTGCCCCAACTATTTGGTGGACAAGAAGTCCGGCAAGGCAAACAAAGGTATATGTGATATACATGTTATTGATGTGTACTTGACTAGTACTCGCAGTAGCACCTGGGTATTTGATACGGGATCGGTTGCTAATATATGTAACTCGGTTCAGGGGCTACGGAACAAGCGACAACTAGCAAGGGATGAGGTCAGAATGCGGGTCAGCAATGGATCAAAAGTTGTTGTGATCGCCGTCGGGACGCTACCTCTCCATTTGCCATCGGGATTAGTTGTAAACCTAAATAATTGTTATTTAGTGCCTGCACTGAGCATGAACATTGTATCTGGATCGTTTTTGATGCAAAGTGGTCATTCCTTTAAATCTGAAAACAATGGTTGTTCGATTTATAAGAATGATATCTTTTATGGTCATGCACCTATGTTGAATGGTTTATTTCAGTTGGATCTCGATAGTAATATTACACAAATTCATAATGTTAATGCTAAAAATATTAAACTTGATGATGATATGTCTACATATATGTGGCACTGCCGTCTAGGTCATATTGGCATTAAACGCATGAAGAAACTCTATTCTGATGGACTTTTGGAATCACTTGATTTTGAATCATTTGATACATGTGAGCCATGCCTTATGGGCAAGATGACTAGAACGCCATTTTCCGGTTCAATGGAACGGGCAACAGATCTATTGGAAATCATACATACTGATGTGTGTGGACAAATGAGTGTGTCGGCGCGAGGTGGATATCGTAATTTTGTTACTTTCACGGATGATTTGAGTAGATATGGGTATATCTATTTGATGAAACACAAGTCTAAAACTTTTGAAAAGTTCAAGGAATTTCAGAATGAAGTGGAAAATCATCGTAATAGAAAGATCAAATTTCTACGGTCTGACCGTGGAGGAGAGTATCTAAGTTACGAGTTTAGCACACACATGAAAGAGTGTGGAATATTTTCACAACTCACGCCTGCTGGAACACCACAATGTAATGGTGTGTTGGAACGTCGTAATCGTACCTTATTGGATATGGTTCGATCTATGATGTCTCTGACTGACTTGCCACTGTCATTTTGGGGTTATGCACTGGAAACAGCTGCATTCACTTTAAATCAGGCACCATCTAAATCCGTTGAAACGCCACCGTATGAATTATGGTTTGGAAACAAACCTAGGCTGTCATTTCTTAAAGTTTGGGGATGCGATGTTTATGTGAAGAAACTTCAACCGGATAAACACGAACCCGAAGCGGAAAAATGCGTCTTCATAGGATACCCTAAGGAAACAATTGGGTATACCTTCTATCACAGATCCGAGGGCAAGGTTTTTGTTGCCAAGAATGGATCCTTTCTTGAGAAGGAGTTTCTCGCGAAAGGTGTGAGTAGTCGGAAGGTAGAACTCGAAGAGGTTATTGAACCTTCTATTCATGGAATGGCGAGTGGCGCAGCACTAGAAGTTGTTTCGGAGTTGACTTCACCTAATGAAGAGAGAGCTAATGATAATGATCATGAAACTCCGAAAGAGGACACTACCGAACCTCGCAGGTCAAACAGGACACGTGCAGCTCCTGAACTGTACGGCAATCCTATTGTGAATTTCATGGTTGATGAAATGGATGACCCTGCGACGTATGAAGAAGCGATGATGAGCCCGGATTCCAACAAATGGTTAGAAGCCATGAAATCTGAGATGGAATCCATGTACGAGAACCAAGTTTGGAACTTGGTGGACTTACCTCACGACCGAAAGGCCGTTGAGAATAAATGGATTTTCAAAAGAAAAACTGATGCTGATGGTAATGTGACCATCTATAAGTCTCGACTTGTCGCAAAGGGGTTTCGACAAATTCAAGGAGTTGACTACGATGAGACATTCTCTCCCGTAGCGATGCTTAAGTCGGTTAGGATTATGTTAGCAATTGCTGAATATTTCGATTATGAAATATGGCATATGGATGTCAAAACTGCGTTCCTCAATGGTAATATTGAAGAAGACTTGTATATGATACAACCTAAGGGTTTTGTCGATCCTAAGGATGCTAATAAGGTATGCAAACTTCGGCGATCCATCTATGGACTGAAGCAAGCATCTCGGAGTTGGAATCTCTGCTTTGATGAGGTGATCAAAGAGTTTGGATTTGTCCAAACTTATGGAGAGGCTTGTATTTACAAGAAAGTGAGTGGGAGCAATGTGACATTTCTGATATTATATGTGGATGACATATTATTGATTGGAAATGATATAGATCTTTTAAACAGTGTTAGAAGTTATCTAAACAGCAAATTTTCGATGAAAGACATTGGTGCAGCATCATATATATTAGGCATTAAAATCTATAGAGATATATCAAGGTGCCTAATTGGGCTATCGCAGAGTAAATACCTTGATAAGATATTAAAGAAGTTTAATATGGACGAAAGTAAGAAGGGGTTATTACCTATGTTGCAAGGCAAGACATTGAGTAAGACTCAAAGTGCGGCTACGGCGGAAGAAAGAGAGATGATGGATAAGATCCCCTATGCCTCGGCAATAGGCTCTATTATGTATGCCATGCTATGTACAAGACCGGATGTGGCACACGCTATTAGTTTGACTAGTAGGTACCAATCTGATCCAGGTTTGGAACACTGGATAGCGGTAAAGAACATCCTCAAGTACTTGAGAAGAACTAAGGATATGTTTCTTATATAAGAGCTAGTCGCTAAGTGTTATGTCGATGCTAGCTTTGACACCGATCCGGATGACTCTATGTCTCGATCTGGATACGTATTTCTCTTGAACGAAGCAGCAGTTAGTTGGAGGAGTTCCAAACAACCTGTGGTGGCTGGATCAACGACGGAGGCGGAATATGTTGCTGCTTCAGAAGCGGCGCAGGAGGCGGTTTGGATGAAAGAGTTCATTACGGAACTAGGTGTGGTTCCTAGTGTGTTGGACCCAATGGTGATCTATTGTGACAATAATGGAGCCATAGTCAACGCAAAGGAACCGAGGTCTCACAAGAATTCCAAGCATATTAAGCGCCGGTTTCACTCCTTACGTGAGCATGTCAAGGATGGAGATATAAAGATTTGTAAAGTACACACGGACCTAAATGTAGCAGATCCGTTGACTAAAGTTCTCCCTTGGGCAAAACCTGATCAACACTAGAATTCCATGGGTGTTAGATTTATCACTATGTGAACTAGATTATTGTCTCTACTGCAAGTGGTAGACTAAAGGAAATATGCCCTGAGAGGCAATAATAAAGTTGTTATTATATATTCCTTATATATGATAGATGTTTATTTTACATGCTAGAATTGTATTGATCGGAAACATCAATACATGTGTGTTTAATAAACAAAAAGGGCTCCTAGTTATGCCTCTCTTATAGACTAGCTTGTTGATTATCCTGATCATGGACATTGGATGTTGTTAATAACAAGGTCACACCATTGGTGGAATGATGTGATGAACATTCATCCGAAGTATAGCATTACGATCAAGTCATTATGTTTATATTGCTATAACATCATACGAAGTAATCCTTATCCGTAGACCATGAGATCATGTTAATTGCTAACACCGGAAGAGTATCTTGATAACATCAAACGTCACACCGTAACAGGGTGACTATAAAGATGGGTTCAGTACTACGAAGGTTTTATGTTGAGGCTCATGGATCAAGAGTGGAATTTTTCAATCCAGATTACGGATAGATATACTCTGGGCCCTCTCGGTGATATCACATTAAGATAGCTTGCAAGCAAGTGATGTGATCACTAGAATATTATATCACGGGAACAAGAAAAGAGTGCATGTCTGTAACGAGATCAAACTAGGTATGGAGATACCGATGATCGAATCTCGGACATGTAGTATATTGAGAGACAAAGGGATTTAGTTACAAGCGTTAAAGGTTCTAACGATCACAGAAGTCATCGTTGAATGTGTAGGAGTCAGTACGGATCTCCAGGTCCCGCTGCTGATTATTGATCGGAGAAGGGTCTCGATCATGTTTGCATTATTCGTGAACCGTAGGGTGGCACACTTAAGAGTTACCGAACACCATTTTGGAGCACATATGTTTCATACGAAAGAATTGCAAAGCGTAGGAATTGTTTCAATAGAAACCAGAAATTGTTTCGGGTGAAATTGCAGAAAGTGGTTCTGCATGTCATATTGAAATATTGCAAGGGGCTATATGTGAATGTTTGTTAATTAAAGTAATTAACAAAATTCTGAATAAATTTAATAAAAAGAGTTTTATTAAATGAGAGAGCATTAAATTTGGAGAAATTTAATGCATTTAAAGTGGAGACTTTAAAAGGGAATGTGAAGAGGCATTTTAATGTGCAGGGGTTACCACCACATGAATGGGGGAGGTGAGGGGTCACCCCCCCCCATGCGCCGGCCATGGAGAGAGGGGGCACCCCCCTCCTCCTATAAAACGCCACCCATTCCCTCCTTCATCCACACACCTCCTTGTGAAGGATCTCTCTCCCCCTCTAGAATTATTCCCCATGTCTCGGATTAGCGAGATACATGTTCCTGATGGCATTTCGTCTATAAGGAGTTCCTGCTTCCGCTGGATCGTTGGAGCGAGGAGGTGGAGGTTGTCCGGTGGCTTGAACGTGTGTGCGAGTGCGGATGCGCTGCTGAGTTGCGGCGCTCGGACTTCCTCACGATCTTGAGATCGGCAAGTGTATGACCACATCAACCACAAGTTCCTACTCGTTAACAAAACTCGTTATCTTCAAGGGTAAGTTCTCGTTGGATGTATGTCCACCCGTTGCTTTGTACCTAGTAGATAGATCTTGGCGTGTAGTTCACACCGTAGGAAATTTTTTGTTTTCTATGCTGCAGACCCAACAGCCAGGTCCTGGTTAATCTTTCGCCTCTTTCCCTGCAACAAAAATACATAGTATGGTTTGTTCAATTCACTAGGACAAGCTGGTTAGTTTCCATAATTAACTGAATCGACTAGTGGCACTGTCATAATTTCAAGGAAGAAGCAACTAGGACTAATCAACATTTTATGAATCGACTAGTGGCACTATCATAATTTTAATTTCAAAGACAAATAAGATTTATCTGTAGTTTAGTGTGTTGTGGGTTTTTCCCAATACCACCAAATAGTAGTAGGAAACTGGCAAACTCATAATGCAGAAACCCATGTCCAGATACATAATGGAAAGAGCACATGGTGTGCATTCATGAACATGAACACCAACACATGTCTAGATAGATAAGGAGTTGCCCTAGGATTCTTATTGCACCCTACAATGGTAAGAAGACTTGGGCACTGTTCCCTGAACCCTAAACGTTACAAATGGAGTGGAGGACAAACTAATATTCGTGTCCCCGCTAACGGGAATAAGACTTGGGTATTGCTCCGATACGCCTCCAGACATGCCCTTAGCTCCCCGTTCTCTTTCCAAACACCCTCGAGTACGGTGATCCCTCTTCACATGTCCTCCTTCATCTCCTTCACTGCATCCAGGCAACGGTTCCTGTCATGGTAGGCTCGGATGGTAGCCTTGGTGTCCTCGACGAGTCCTCTGAGTGCCTCGCTGACTTCGTCCTGCAGGAGAATGCACCTTTCCACGAGATTCTTCTTCTCCTCCATGAGCTCGTTGATTATCTTGATGGCATGTTCTTGCCTATTCAAGTTACGGTCGAGCACTTTCTACAGCCTCACGAAGTAACGTGCAAAATCTAGCGAGATCTCCTTATGCGTAGATAATTTCTTGCATAGGCTCTCATTAGCTTGGGTGAGGGAGCATGCAAGCTCATGTTGGTTGACAATCTTTGAACTGATTGAGGCCACCTTGTCATGGTACTCGGCCTTCGATCGCTGTATCGTTCATCTTAATTGAAATAGGAATTCTATAATTACACTCTAGGTTCCAGGTGAATACTAATACAGGTCAAAAAATCCCCGTTGAATCTATTGACCGCAGTGTTAAAAAATGGACCTAGAGATCTATTCATGACCACGATAAACTAATCCTAATCACAAAAAATCCATAGTGAATCTATGAACAGCGGTATTAAGGAAAGACCAAGAGATCCAGCCATATTCATGAAAACTAGTACAACTCACAAAAGAAGAAGAAAACCAATGCGGGGCGGACAGGATCTAAGAAATCCACATCACAACACGGAGAAATAACAGTGTGGAGATTTTCTACCTCGCTGAGACATGGAACGAGGCTGAATGGGTCCTGCAACGCCTCCGTCGTGGTGGATTCGGGCTCCACGACCGGCCTGTAAAACATAGAAGAGGAAGAGCAAGAAGACGAAGAAAAACAAGAAGAAGCTGAATAAGATCATGATGGAGAGGGAGATGGAGAAGAAGTAGAACAATTAAACCATATCGGGAGGAGCCCTCGCCTGCTAGAACATTCGGCGCCATTGTTAGGGGAGATTGCGCCTTGATGAGAGGGTGGGATTGAGCGGCTAGTAGAGCAAGAAGTTCCTCGCAGCGATTTCTCTCCCTTTTATCCACGAGGATCGTCGACTGGCCTCTCCCCCTCCTCAGTGGAGCCATGGCTTGCAGGGTGAGGGTGGCGGCGGCAGGAGGAAGGAGATAGTGATTAGTGTGGGAGAAGAGTCAAAGAGTACAGGCCGTGGTCCAGTACTACTAGTACTATTATACAAGACCACCGTGTACGGTCTACCTTCTCAAAGAAGCCAGGAAGGCAGGGGTAGGGAATCGATGGGACTTGTCTTTATTGTGATGGACACTTCAATGGTCTTCGGCACCGCCCACAATCCAGTATATAATAAGGGGAGTGTGAGACGAGTGGTCATCATGGGAATCGGCACGCACATCCCGTGTGCGTGTGTCACATGTTGATGGGGCAATGACGTGCGGAACTGCTACAGGATCACGTCGGCACGTCGAACTCCGTCGAACTCCACATCGACAAGCACGCACGGGATATTTACGAGTCTAGAATACGCTGTGCCACTTTTGTTGTGATCAAATTATGTTCAGTACGCGAGATATTACTTTTTTTTTGATAATCGACAAATGTATGCGTGGACACGATGCACGAAACCGCTGCTCATCCTTGATCATATCGGCACCCCACTTTGTGTACCCACCATCGACCATTCGGAGCAACTACCTCAAGAACGATGCCCCCTCACCGTGGCAATGGCAGGTCCAAGCCGTCCACTGACCGTCCTGCGTCCTCGGCTCTTCGCTGCATCGTTCACGCTCGTAAGTCGCCTGCTGAGGCAGCACATCGTGTTCGACCGACCAATGATCCATCGACATCAGCACTCGAGGACACCGCAACGTCAAAGCTCGTACCGGCCGCACAGGAGGAGTGTGGGGTACCTGCAGCGTCAGATGAGCACAAAGCAGCAGCCCGTATGGGGGCGTGTGTTGCACCGGCGAGTACGGACAAGAAGAGGAACAAGAAGAATACCAGGAAGAAGAGAGGAAATAGCTATTTGGACAAGTCCGACTCGGCCAACAGGGAGGCGTTCATCGATTAGTTGGAGGCAGAAGCGGAGCAGAGTGACGTGGACCCGTGGGACTACGAAGAGGAGGAGGAGGAGGACTCCGACGAGGAGAGAGCGCGCTTATTCGAGGAAGGGGTGGTGTTGAATCGTCAGAGGAGGACACCGACAGCGGTGATGGCAGGGACCATGGTGTTGACGAAGACGAGGATGAACCGGAAGACGAAGACGATGGGTTCTTCGAAATATGATCATTTATTTTAGTTAGATAGATGGATTTTCACTTGTTTATGGAGGTAAAGTATCGGTGGCACGGATAGAGAGGTGGCACGGATTGACCATGCATAAAAAAAGTTGGAGAAGGGAGGGGTTATCCTTCCCGTTGGATCACATAGGATCAACGGTTGGTGGATATGATCCACGTGACATCTGTGTCAGCCAATCAGGCCGTAGCACCCAGAGTGAGCACACGTTTTGGATCTCCACACGTATGGGCTTTTGTGAGATTTGTAACCAAGAGAGAGGGTAAATCTCTTTTCACAATCCACCTATGGATCCACCAGTGTCATTGCATGTGTGTTCTTCTCATTAACAACTGCTAGAGTCATTGCATGTGTGTTCTTTTCACAGACCACATATGGAACCACCATTGTCATTGAAATGTGTATTCTTTCATTAACCACAACTGGAGTCATTTCATGACTGTTCTTTTCACATACCACATATGGATCCACCAGTGTCACTGAAATGTGTGTTCTCTTCAAAGACCACACATGCATCCACCAGTGTCCTTGCATGTGTATTCTTTTTACTAACAACAGCAGAGTCATTGCATGTGTGTTATTTTCACATACCACATATGGATCCACTAGTGGCATTGTATCTGTGTTCTTTTTACTAACAAAAACTAGAGTCATTTCATCTGTGTTCTTTTCACATACCACATATGGATCCACCAGTGTCATTGCATGTGTGTTCTCTTTAGAGACCACACATCGATCCACCAGTGTCATGGCGTGTGTGTTCTTTTTACTAACAACAACTGGAGTCATTGCATGTGTGTTCTTTTCACATACCACATATGGATCCACTAGTGTCATTGAAATGTGTGTTCTCTTCAGAGACCACACATGGATCCACCAGTGTCATTGCATCTGTGTCCTTTTTACTAACAACAACTGGAGGCATTGCATGTGTGTTATTTTTACTAACAACAACTAGAGTCATTGCATGTGTGTTCTCTTCAGAGATCACACATGGATCCACTAGTGTCATTGCATGTCTGTTCTTTTTACTAACAGCAACTGGAGTCATTGCAAGTGTGTTCTTTTCACATATCACATATGGATCCACCAATTTCATTGAAATGTGTGTTCTCTTTAGAGACCACACATGGATCCACCAGTGTCATTGCATGTGTGTTCTTTTTACTAACAACAACCAGAGTCATTGCATGTGTGTTCTTTTCACAAACCACATATGGATCCACCAGTGTCATTGCATGTGTGTTCTCTTCATAGACCACACATGGATCCACCAGTGTCATTTCATGTGTGTTCTTTTTACTAACAACAACTAGAGTCATTGCATGTGTGTTCTTTTCACATACCACACATGGATCCACCAGTGTCATTGAAATGTATGCTCTTTTTACTAACAACAACTAGAGTCATTGCGTGTGTGTTCTTTTTACTAACAACAACCAGAGTCATTGCATGTGTGTTCTCTTAAGAGACCACACATGGATCCACCAATGTCATTGCATGTGTGTTATTTTTACTAACAACAACTGGAGTCATTGCATGTGTGTTCTTTTCACATACCACATATGGATCCACCAGTGCCATTGAAATGTGTGTTCTCTTTAGAGACCATACATGGATCCACCAGTGTCATTGCATGTCTGCTATTTTTACTAACAATAAATAGAGTCATTGCATGTGTGTTCTTTTCACTTACCACATATGGATCCACCAGTGTCATTGAAATGTATGTTCTCTTCAGATACCACACATGGATCCACCAGTGTCATTGCATGTGTGTTCTTTTTACTAACAACAACTGGAGTGATTGCACGTGTGTTGTTTTCACATACCATATATGGATCCACTAGTGTAATTGAAATGTGTTTTCTCTTTAGAGACCACACATGGATCCACCAGTGTCATTGCATGTGCGTTCTTTTTACTAACAACAACTGGAGTCATTCCATGTGTGTTCTTTTCACATACCACATATGGATCCACCAGTGTCATTGAAATTTGTGTTCTCTTCAGAGACCACGCATGGATCCACTAGTGTCATTGCATGTGTGTTCTTTTTACTAACAACAACTGGATTCATTTCATGACTATTCTTTTCGCATACCACATATGGATCCACCAGTTTCATTGAATTGTGTGTTCTTCTCCCTAACCACAGCTAGAGTCATTGCATGTGTGTTCTTTTCAGAGACCACACATGGATCCGCCAATGTCATTGCATGCGTGTTGTTTTTATTAACAACAACTAGAGTCATTGCATGAGTGTTCTTTTCACATACCACATATGGATCCACTAGTGTCATTGCATGTGTGTTCTTTTTACTAACAACAACTGGAGTCATTGCATGTGTGTTCTTTTCACATACCACATATGGATCCACTAGTGTCATTGAAATGTGTGTTCTCTTCAGAGACCACACATGAATCCACCAGTGTCATTGCATGTGCCTTCTTTTTAATAACAACAACTGGGGTTATTTCATGACTATTCTTTTCACATACCACATATGGATCCACCAGTGTCATTGAAATGTGTGTTCTTCTCATTAACCACAACTAGAGTCATTGCATGTGTGTTCTCTTAAGAGACCACCCATGGATCCACCAGTGTCATTGCAGGTGTGTTGTTTTTACTAACAACAACTGGAGTCATTGCATGTGTGTTCTTTTCACATACCACATATGGATCCACTAGTGTCATTGAAATGTGTGTTCTCTTCAGAGAGCACACATGGATCCACCAGTGTCATTGCATGTGTGTCCTTTTTACTAACAACAACTAGAGGCATTGCATGTGTGTTATTTTTACTAACAACAACTAGAGTCATTGCATGTGTGTTCTCTTCAGAGATCACACATGGATCCACTAGTGTCATTGCATGTCTGTTCTTTTTACTAACAGCAACTAGAGTCATTGCAAGTGTGTTCTTTTCACATATCACATATGGATCCACCAATTTCATTGAAATGTGTGTTCTCTTTAGAGACCACACATGGATCCACCAGTGTCATTGCATGTGTGTTCTTTTTACTAACAACAACCAGAGTCATTGCATGTGTGTTCTTTTCACAAACCACATATGGATCCACCAGTGTCATTGCATGTGTGTTCTCTTCATAGACCACACATGGATCCACCAGTGTCATTTCATGTGTGTTCTTTTTACTAACAACAACTAGAGTCATTGCATGTGTGTTCTTTTCACATACCACACATGGATCCACCAGTGTCATTGAAATGTATGCTCTTTTTACTAACAACAACTAGAGTCATTGCGTGTGTGTTCTTTTTACTAACAACAACCAGAGTCATTGCATGTGTGTTCTCTTAAGAGACCACACATGGATCCACCAATGTCATTGCATGTGTGTTATTTTTACTAACAACAACTGGAGTCATTGCATGTGTGTTCTTTTCACATACCACATATGGATCCACCAGTGCCATTGAAATGTGTGTTCTCTTTAGAGACCATACATGGATCCACGTCGAATCTATTGACCGCAGTGTTAAAAAATGGACCTAGAGATCTATTCATGACCACGATAAACTAATCCTAATCACAAAAAATCCATAGTGACTCTATGAACAGCGGTATTAAGGAAAGACCAAGAGATCCAGCCATATTCATGAAAACTAATACAACTCGCAAAAGAAGAAGAAAACCAATGCGGGGCGGACAGGATCTAAGAAATCCACATCACAACACGGAGAAATAACAGTGTGGAGATTTTCTACCTCGCTGAGACATGGAACGAGGCTGAATGGGTCCTGCAACGCCTCCGTCGTGGTGGATTCGGGCTCCACGGCCGGCCTGTAAAACATAGAAGAGGAAGAGCAAGAAGACGAAGAAAAACAAGAAGAAGCTGAATAAGATCATGATGGAGAGGGAGATGGAGAAGAAGTAGAACAATTAAACCATATCGGGAGGAGCCCTCGCCTGCTAGAACATTCGGCGCCATTGTTAGGGGAGATTGCGCCTTGATGAGAGGGTGGGATTGAGCGGCTAGTAGAGCAAGAAGTTCCTCGCAGCGATTTCTCTCCCTTTTATCCACGAGGATCGTCGACTGGCCTCTCCCCCTCCTCAGTGGAGCCATGGCTTGCAGGGTGAGGGTGGCGGCGGCAGGAGGAAGGAGATAGTGATTAGTGTGGGAGAAGAGTCAAAGAGTACAGGACGTGGTCCAGTACTACTAGTACTATTATACAAGACCACCGTGTACGGTCTACCTTCTCAAAGAAGCCAGGAAGGCAGGGGTAGGGAATCGATGGGACTTGTCTTTATTGTGATGGACACTTCAATGGTCTTCGGCACCGCCCACAATCCAGTATATAATAAGGGGAGTGTGAGACGAGTGGTCATCATGGGAATCGGCACGCACATCCCATGTGCGTGTGTCACATGTTGATGGGGCAATGACGTGCGGAACTGCTACAGGATCACGTCGGCACGTCGAACTCCGTCGAACTCCACATCGACAAGCATGCACGGGATATTTACGAGTCTAGAATACGCTGTGCCACTTTTGTTGTGATCAAATTATGTTCAGTACGCGAGATATTACTTTTTTTTTGATAATCGACAAATGTATGCGTGGACACGATGCACGAAACCACTGCTCATCCTTGATCATATCGGCACCCCACTTTGTGTACCCACCATCGACCATTCGGAGCAACTACCTCAAGAACGATGCCCCCTCACCGTGGCAATGGCAGGTCCAAGCCGTCCACTGACCGTCCTGCGTCCTCGGCTCTTCGCTGCATCGTTCACGCTCGTAAGTCGCCTGCTGAGGCAGCACATCGTGTTCGACCGAGCAATGATCCATCGACATCAGCACTCGAGGACACCGCAACGTCGAAGCTCGTACCGGCCGCACAGGAGGAGTGTGGGGTACCTGCAGCGTCAGATGAGCACAAAGCATCAGCCCGTATGGGGGCGTGTGTTGCACCGGCGAGTACGGACAAGAAGAGGAACAAGAAGAATACCAGGAAGAAGAGAGGAAATAGCTATTTGGACAAGTCCGACTCGGCCAACAAGGAGGCGTTCATCGATTAGTTGGAGGCAGAAGCGGAGCAGAGTGACGTGGACCCGTGGGACTACGAAGAGGAGGAGGAGGAGGACTCCGACAAGGAGAGAGCGTGCTTATTCGAGGAAGGGGTGGTGTTGAATCGTCAGAGGAGGACACCGACAGCGGCGATGGCAGGGACCATGGTGTTGACGAAGACGAGGACGAACCGGAAGACGAAGACGATGGGTTCTTCGAAATATGATCATTTATTTTAGTTAGATAGATGGATTTTCACTTGTTTATGGAGGTAAAGTATCGGTGGCACGGATAGAGAGGTGGCACGGATTGACCATGCATAAAAAAAGTTGGAGAAGGGAGGGGTTATCCTTCCCGTTGGATCACATAGGATCAACGGTTGGTGGATATGATCCACGTGACATCTGTGTCAGCCAATCAGGCCGTAGCACCCAGAGTGAGCACACGTTTTGGATCTCCACATGTATGGGCTTTTGTGAGATTTGTGACCAAGAGAGAGGGCAAATCTATTTTCACAATCCACCTATGGATCCACCAGTGTCATTGCATGTGTGTTCTTCTCATTAACCACTGCTAGAGTCATTGCATGTGTGTTCTTTTCACAGACCACATATGGAACCACCATTGTCATTGAAATGTGTATTCTTTCATTAACCACAACTGGAGTCATTTCATGACTGTTCTTTTCACATACCACATATGGATCCACCAGTGTCACTGAAATGTGTGTTCTCTTCAAAGACCACACATGGATCCACCAGTGTCATTGCATGTGTATTCTTTTTACTAACAACAGCAGAGTCATTGCATGTGTGTTATTTTCACATACCACATATGGATCCACTAGTGGCATTGTATCTGTGTTCTTTTTACTAACAAAAACTAGAGTCATTTCATCTTTGTTCTTTTCACATACCACATATGGATCCACCAGTGTCATTGCATGTGTGTTCTCTTTAGAGACCACACATCGATCCACCAGTGTCATGGCGTGTGTGTTCTTTTTACTAACAACAACTGGAGTCATTGCATGTGTGTTCTTTTCACATACCACATATGGATCCACTAGTGTCATTGAAATGTGTGTTCTCTTCAGAGACCACACATGGATCCACCAGTGTCATTGCATGTGTGTCCTTTTTACTAACAACAACTGGAGGCATTGCATGTGTGTTATTTTTACTAACAACAACTAGAGTCATTGCATGTGTGTTCTCTTCAGAGATCACACATGGATCCACTAGTGTCATTGCATGTCTGTTCTTTTTACTAACAGCAACTGGAGTCATTGCAAGTGTGTTCTTTTCACATATCACATATGGATCCACCAATTTCATTGAAACGTGTGTTCTCTTTAGAGACCACACATGGATCCACCAGTGTCATTGCATGTGTGTTCTTTTTACTAACAACAACCAGAGTCATTGCATGTGTGTTCTTTTCACAAACCACATATGGATCCACCAGTGTCATTGCATGTGTGTTCTCTTCATAGACCACACATGGATCCACCAGTGTCATTTCATGTGTGTTCTTTTTACTAACAACAACTAGAGTCATTGCATGTGTGTTCTTTTCACATACCACACATGGATCCACCAGTGTCATTGAAATGTATGCTCTTTTTACTAACAACAACTAGAGTCATTGCGTGTGTGTTCTTTTTACTAACAACAACCAGAGTCATTGCATGTGTGTTCTCTTAAGAGACCACACATGGATCCACCAATGTCATTGCATGTGTGTTATTTTTACTAACAACAACTGGAGTCATTGCATGTGTGTTCTTTTCACATACCACATATGGATCCACCAGTGTCATTGAAATGTGTGTTCTCTTCAGAGACAACACATGGATCCACCAGTGTCATTGCATGTGTGCTCTTTTTACTAACAACAACTGGAGGCATTGCATGTGTGTTATTTTTACTAACAACAACTAGAGTCATTGCATGTGTGTTCTCTTCAGAGATCACACATGGATCCACTAGTGTCATTGCATGTCTGTTCTTTTTACTAACAGCAACTGGAGTCATTGCAAGTGTGTTCTTTTCAAATATCACATATGGATCCACCAATTTCATTGAAACGTGTGTTCTCTTTAGAGACCACACATGGATCCACCAGTGTCATTGCATGTGTGTTCTTTTTACTAACAACAACCAGAGTCATTGCATGTGTGTTCTTTTCACAAACCACATATGGATCCACCAGTGTCATTGCATGTGTGTTCTCTTCATAGACCACACATGGATCCACCAGTGTCATTTCATGTGTGTTCTTTTTACTAACAACAACTAGAGTCATTGCATGTGTGTTCTTTTCACATACCACACATGGATCCACCAGTGTCATTGAAATGTATGCTCTTTTTACTAACAACAACTAGAGTCATTGCATGTGTGTTCTTTTTACTAACAACAACCAGAGTCATTGCATGTGTGTTCTCTTAAGAGACCACACATGGATCCACCAATGTCATTGCATGTGTGTTATTTTTACTAACAACAACTGGAGTCATTGCATGTGTGTTCTTTTCACATACCACATATGGATCCACCAGTGCCATTGAAATGTGTGTTCTCTTTAGAGACCATACATGGATCCACCAGTGTCATTGCATGTCTGCTATTTTTACTAACAATAAATAGAGTCATTGCATGTGTGTTCTTTTCACTTACCACATATGGATCCACCAGTGTCATTGAAATGTATGTTCTCTTCAGATACCACACATGGATCCACCAGTGTCATTCCATGTGTGTTCTTTTTACTAACAACAACTGGAGTGATTGCACGTGTGTTGTTTTCACATACCATATATGGATCCACTAGTGTAATTGAAATGTGTTTTCTCTTTAGAGACCACACATGGATCCACCAGTGTCATTGCATGTGCGTTCTTTTTACTAACAACAACTGGAGTCATTCCATGTGTGTTCTTTTCACATACCACATATGGATCCACCAGTGTCATTGAAATTTGTGTTCTCTTCAGAGACCACGCATGGATCCACTAGTGTCATTGCATGTGTGTTCTTTTTACTAACAACAACTGGATTCATTTCATGACTATTCTTTTCGCATACCACATATGGATCCACTAGTTTCATTGAATTGTGTGTTCTTCTCCCTAACCACAGCTAGAGTCATTGCATGTGTGTTCTTTTCAGAGACCACACATGGATCCGCCAATGTCATTGCATGTGTGTTGTTTTTACTAACAACAACTAGAGTCATTGCATGAGTGTTCTTTTCACATACCACATATGGATCCACCAGTGTCATTGCATGTCTGTTCTTTTTACTAACAACAACTGGAGTCATTGCATGGGTGTTCTTTTCACATACCACATATGGATCCACTAGTGTCATTGAAATTTGTGTTCTCTTCAGAGACCACACATGGATCCACCAGTGTCATTGCATGTGCCTTCTTTTTAATAACAACAACTGGGGTTATTTCATGACTATTCTTTTCACATACCACATATGGATCCACAAGTGTCATTGAAATGTGTGTTCTTCTCATTAACCACAACTAGAGTCATTGCATGTGTGTTCTCTTAAGAGACCACCCATGGATCCACCAGTGTCATTGCAGGTGTGTTGTTTTTACTAACAACAACTGGAGTCATTGCATGTGTGTTCTTTTCACATACCACATATGGATCCACTAGTGTCATTGAAATGTGTGTTCTCTTCAGAGACCACACATGGATCCACCAGTGTCATTGCATGTGTGTCCTTTTTACTAACAACAACTAGAGGCATTGCATGTGTGTTATTTTTACTAACAACAACTAGAGTCATTGCATGTGTGTTCTCTTCAGAGATCACACATGGATCCACTAGTGTCATTGCATGTCTGTTCTTTTTACTAACAGCAACTGGAGTCATTGCAAGTGTGTTCTTTTCACATATCACATATGGATCCACCAATTTCATTGAAATGTGTGTTCTCTTTAGAGACCACACATGGATCCACCAGTGTCATTGCATGTGTGTTCTTTTTACTAACAACAACCAGAGTCATTGCATGTGTGTTCTTTTCACAAACCACATATGGATCCACCAGTGTCATTGCATGTGTGTTCTCTTCATAGACCACACATGGATCCAGCAGTGTCATTTCATGTGTGTTCTTTTTACTAACAACAACTAGAGTCATTGCATGTGTGTTCTTTTCACATACCACACATGGATCCACCACTGTCATTGAAATGTATGCTCTTTTTACTAACAACAACTAGAGTCATTGCGTGTGTGTTCTTTTTACTAACAACAACCAGAGTCATTGCATGTGTGTTCTCTTAAGAGACCACACATGGATCCACCAATGTCATTGCATGTGTGTTATTTTTACTAACAACAACTGGAGTCATTGCATGTGTGTTCTTTTCACATACCACATATGGATCCACCAGTGCCATTGAAATGTGTGTTCTCTTTAGAGACCATACATGGATCCACCAGTGTCATTGCATGTCTGCTATTTTTACTAACAATAAATAGAGTCATTGCATGTGTGTTCTTTTCACTTACCACATATGGATCCACCGGTGTCATTGAAATGTATGTTCTCTTCAGATACCACACATGGATCCACCAGTGTCATTGCATGTGTGTTCTTTTTACTAACAACAACTGGAGTGATTGCACGTGTGTTGTTTTCACATACCATATATGGATCCACTAGTGTAATTGAAATGTGTTTTCTCTTTAGAGACCACACATGGATCCACCAGTGTCATTGCATGTGCGTTCTTTTTACTAACAACAACTGGAGTCATTCCATGTGTGTTCTTTTCACATACCACATATGGATCCACCAGTGTCATTGAAATTTGTGTTCTCTTCAGAGACCACGCATGGATCCACTAGTGTCATTGCATGTGTGTTCTTTTTACTAACAACAACTGGATTCATTTCATGACTATTCTTTTCGCATACCACATATGGATCCACCAGTTTCATTGAATTGTGTGTTCTTCTCCCTAACCACAGCTAGAGTCATTGCATGTGTGTTCTTTTCAGAGACCACACATGGATCCGCCAATGTCATTGCATGCGTGTTGTTTTTACTAACAACAACTAGAGTCATTGCATGAGTGTTCTTTTCACATACCACATATGGATCCACTAGTGTCATTGCATGTGTGTTCTTTTTACTAACAACAACTGGAGTCATTGCATGTGTGTTCTTTTCACATACCACATATGGATCCACTAGTGTCATTGAAATGTGTGTTCTCTTCAGAGACCACACATGAATCCACCAGTGTCATTGCATGTGCCTTCTTTTTAATAACAACAACTGGGGTTATTTCATGACTATTCTTTTCACATACCACATATGGATCCACCAGTGTCATTGAAATGTGTGTTCTTCTCATAAACCACAACTAGAGTCATTGCATGTGTGTTCTCTTAAGAGACCACCCATGGATCCACCAGTGTCATTGCAGGTGTGTTGTTTTTACTAAAACAACTGGAGTCATTGAATGTGTGTTATTTTCACATACCACATATGGATCCAAAAGTGTCATTGCATGAGTGTTCTTTTCACATACCACATATGGATCCACCAGTGTCATTGCATGTGTGTTCTTTTTACTAACAACAACTGGAGTCATTGCATGTGTGTTCTTTTCACATACCACATATGGATCCACTAGTGTCATTGAAATTTGTGTTCTCTTCAGAGACCACACATGAATCCACCAGTGTCATTGCATGTGCCTTCTTTTTAATAACAACAACTGGGGTTATTTCATGACTATTCTTTTCACATACCACATATGGATCCACCAGTGTCATTGAAATGTGTGTTCTTCTTATTAACCACAACTAGAGTCATTGCATGTGTGTTCTCTTAAGAGACCACCCATGGATCCACCAGTGTCATTGCAGGTGTGTTGTTTTTACTAACAACAACTGGAGTCATTGCATGTGTGTTCTTTTCACATACCACATAGGGATCCACTAGTGTCATTGAAATGTGTGTTCTCTTCAGAGAGCACACATGGATCCACCAGTGTCATTGCATGTGTGTCCTTTTTACTAACAACAACTAGAGGCATTGCATGTGTGTTATTTTTACTAACAACAACTAGAGTCATTGCATGTGTGTTCTCTTCAGAGATCACACATGGATCCACTAGTGTCATTGCATGTCTGTTCTTTTTACTAACAGCAACTGGAGTCATTGCAAGTGTGTTCTTTTCACATATCACATATGGATCCACCAATTTCATTGAAATGTGTGTTCTCTTTAGAGACCACACATGGATCCACCAGTGTCATTGCATGTGTGTTCTTTTTACTAACAACAACCAGAGTCATTGCATGTGTGTTCTTTTCACAAACCACATATGGATCCACCAGTGTCATTGCATGTGTGTTCTCTTCATAGACCACACATGGATCCACCAGTGTCATTTCATGTGTGTTCTTTTTACTAACAACAACTAGAGTCATTGCATGTGTCTTCTTTTCACATACCACACATGGATCCACCAGTGTCATTGAAATGTATGCTCTTTTTACTAACAACAACTAGAGTCATTGCGTGTGTGTTCTTTTTACTAACAACAACCAGAGTCATTGCATGTGTGTTCTCTTAAGAGACCACACATCGATCCACCAATGTCATTGCATGTGTGTTATTTTTACTAACAACAACTGGAGTCATTGCATGTGTGTTCTTTTCACATACCACATATGGATCCACCAGTGCCATTGAAATGTGTGTTCTCTTTAGAGACCATACATGGATCCACCAGTGTCATTGCATGTCTGCTATTTTTACTAACAATAAATAGAGTCATTGCATGTGTGTTCTTTTCACTTACCACATAGGGATCCACCAGTGTCATTGAAATGTATGTTCTCTTCAGATACCACACATGGATCCACCAGTGTCATTGCATGTGTGTTCTTTTTACTAACAACAACTGGAGTGATTGCACGTGTGTTGTTTTCACATACCATATATGGATCCACTAGTGTAATTGAAATGTGTTTTCTCTTTAGAGACCACACATGGATCCACCAGTGTCATTGCATGTGCGTTCTTTTTACTAACAACAACTAGAGTTATTCCATGTGTGTTCTTTTCACATACCACATATGGATCCACCAGTGTCATTGAAATTTGTGTTCTCTTCAGAGACCACGCATGGATCCACTAGTGTCATTGCATGTGTGTTCTTTTTACTAACAACAACTGGATTCATTTCATGACTATTCTTTTCGCATACCACATATGGATCCACCAGTTTCATTGAATTGTGTGTTCTTCTCCCTAACCACAGCTAGAGTCATTGCATGTGTGTTCTTTTCAGAGACCACACATGGATCCGCCAATGTCATTGCATGTGTGTTTTTTTTACTAACAACAACTAGAGTCATTGCATGAGTGTTCTTTTCACATACCACATATGGATCCACCAGTGTCATTGCATGTGTGTTCTTTTTACTAACAACAACTGGAGTCATTGCATGTGTGTTCTTTTCACATACCATATATGGATCCACTAGTGTCATTGAAATTTGTGTTCTCTTCAGAGACCACACATGGATCCACCAGTGTCATTGCATGTGCCTTCTTTTTAATTACAACAACTGGGGTTATTTCATGACTATTCTTTTCACATACCACATATGGATCCACCAGTGTCATTGAAATGTGTGTTCTTCTCATTAACCACAGCTAGAGTCATTGCATGTGTGTTCTCTTAAGAGACCACCCATGGATCCACCAGTGTCATTGCATGTGTGTTGTATTTACTAACAACAACTGGAGTCATTGCATGTGTGTTCTTTTCACATACCACATATGGATCCAACAGTGTCATTGCATGTTTGTTCTTTTTACTAACAACAACTTGTGTCATTGCATGTGTGTTCTTTTCACATACCACATATGGATCCACCAGTGCCATTGAAATGTGTGTTCTCTTTAGAGACCACACATGGATCCACCAGTGTCATTGCATGTCTGCTATTTTTACTAACAACAACTAGAGTCATTGCATGTGTGTTCTTCTCACATACCACATATGGATCCACCAGTGTCATTGAAATCTATGTTCTCTTCAGATACCACACATGGATCCACCAGTGTCATTGCATGTGTGTTCTTTTTACTAACAACAACTGGAGTCATTGCATGTGTGTTGTTTTGACATACCACATATGGATCCACCTGTGTCATTTCATGTGTGTTCTCTTCAGAGACTACACATGGATCCACTAGTGTAATTGCATGTGTGCTCTTTATACGAACAACAACTTGAGTCATTTCATGACTATTCTTTTCACATTCCACATATGGATCCACCAGTTTCATTGAAATGTGTGTTCTTCTCCCTAACCACAGCTAGAGTCATTGCATGTGTGTTCTCTTCAGAGACCACACATGGATCCGCCAATGTCATTGCATGTGTGTTGTTTTTACTAACACAACTGGAGTCATTGCATGTGTGTTCTTTTCACATACCACATATTGGATCCACCAGAGTCATTGCATGTGTGGTATTTTTACTAGCAACAACTGGAGTCGTTGCATGTGTGTTCTTTTCACATAT